>JAGYYJ010002907.1:0-41282 GCA_019671005.1 Hibiscus mutabilis | reverse complement strand
ATGTCCAACCTGAAGATGTTCATGTTAACCTTCTCTCCAGGACGTTGGGATACAGCACACCTGTTTTCACATCTGAAGAAGTATACGACAAGCTATTCAATTTGCAAGACAAGGTATGGCCACCTGATTGTTCTTTTTGATAATAGGATCACATTGTAGTTTTTGCTTCGTGTCTAACACATTGTATGTTTTTAAGGCTGCAAGCATTAAGAGAATTCCCAAGCCAAAACCTAAAGTTGAGAAGCCCATGAAGAACGAAACGGAGACCAAATCAGAGAACACAACAAGTTCCGACTCGGCTCCAGAGAAGGATACCTCGGAAAATGAAAAACCAGCTGGGAACTCAGATGGCTCAACCAATGAAAATGGAGAACCTGAGCCCCACGACGAGTTATAATCCATTTTAACACAACAAGCTAGACTCATTTAACTAATTATGTAGCCTTCCAATATCTTGAGATTTGATGGTAGCATCCAGGTAGTTGAAAGGCAGTTTTGCTGAGGGATTTCCGGTTCCCGCCATCAGCAGCGACGATGCTTCCTTTATAAGGAGCATTTCTTGGTAATCTAGATTTTCTCCGGTAATGACGATTGTGAGAGGATTTTGTTACAGAAAAGAAAATAGATGGGTAGAAGAATGTGAAGCCTAAAACACAAGGGATGAATCTGCTCTGGAATTAAGTTGAAGGTTTTTAGGGTTTATGACAAATGTTTTGTCATGTCAGACTATTATTGCTATGTTGAATGACTACCTTTATAATATGAGATTGACATTTTGCATCGTACATGTTTGATGGTATGAATCGGCTGAAATTAATTTGGCTTAATTATTGTAAACAATATATACATATATATGAGTTAGGGTTTCATTAAAAAAGTTAAAATTTAGTAAGAAATTTAATAGTTTTATATTTGGGTTAATTGAATTTAAAGATTTTAAAATCAGAAAGTTACAAATAGTAATTTTGGTTAATAAAAAGATTAATTTTAATACCAAGCCTTACCATCAAAGATTTTATCATAAAGATCAAATATAAAGCTACATTTGCAAAGATTTGATTATTATTTTCAGGGTAAATTATTTAAATATAATAGTTTGACCATCTAACTTTTAGATGCTAATATTTTAGTCACGTAAATAATTTTTAATATTTTAATCACTCAATCATTCATTTTTTATAACAACTATAAGCTAAATTTATTATTTATATTTCAATAATAGTTTATTACATATTAATAACAAAATTTTAAAACTAATTTATCATTTATATTTTTTGAAGTGTATTAGGTTAGATATTCGATACTTGGTCTTTATACATTATGACTAAAAAATTAAGAATAAAATATCATTTGTCAATGTATAAAATATTTTCTCATGAATTAAAGGAAAAAAGTTGGCTTTTGGGCTAAATTTTTGAGATTTAAATATTTTTCCTCATTTAACATGGAAATGAAACATCTTTTAGAAAATAAGAACAAAATTACCCACATTTTTTTATTATTTTTCAAAAATATTTTTCACTTTTCACGTACAAGGGTAGGTGGTATATTTATGATATAATTAGAACAAAGCTTTAAGCCTCCCAATTCCAATCTATTTCTCAAAGTCGGTTTCTTCTTCACTTCCATGCTCGTCTTCTCCAGGTAAACATCTATTTCATTTGTGCTAATTTCATGGTCAAATATAACAATATTTGCTTCTTTTTCAAGAGATAACCCTAGATCTCTTTGTCTCTACGTTTCCTGTTTATTTATTTGTTTTTTTAACATAAAAAATAGTCAAGGATTGTGAAAATTGAGATGGGTATTTATTTTTTGAAGAACCCTTTTTGAGCCTTTGATCTTTTGTTCTGTAATTTCCTTTCACATAGGATATTAATTCTGTGCATAAACAAATCAAGAATGGAGAAAGCTAAAGTGGGTATTCTCTGTTTTTGAAAAAAAAAATTAAAAGGGTAAAGTTTTTGGTTCAAAGGGTTGATATTTTGTGTGATTTTGGTTCACATAAAAGCTTGGTTTTGTGTATAAACAAAGTCAAGAATGGAGAAAAATGAAGTGGGTGTTCACTGGTTTTGAATAGAAAAAGGGGAAAATTTTGGTTCAAAGTGGGTGATTTTGTGCAAGTTTTTGGGGTTTGGTTCATAGATCAAGTGAAGAACTGAAGTGGGTATTTTCCTGGTTTTGAAGAGAAGAGAGATTTTTTTTGTTCAAAGTGGTGATCTTTGTGGAATTTTGATTCTCTCAGGAGCTTGGTTTAGTGCATACTTAAGTCAGAGGCTAAAGTTTTCGGTTCAAAGGTCTGATCTTTGTGTAATTTTGGTTCACATTGGAGCTTTTGTTTAGTGACTTCGGTTGAAAGACTTGTTTTTTGTTCGAAATGGAAGGAGTAATGGGTGGAAATACTGTTCAACCTAATTCAGTTAACAAATCTGAGGTTTTGGATGTAAAACCGGTACGCACCTTGGTTCCTATATTCCCTGAGCCATCCGAGGGTGCTCCGTTTGTCTGCGTGCCTCCTAACGGCCCATTCCCGTCTGGGTTTTCGCCCTTTTTCCCATTTAGTGGAACAACCCCTAACCAAAATGCTGCCAATCCAACTGCTGAGCCAATTCGTCCGTTTACGACTGAACCTTCTAATGGCCAAAATGTGTCACCAATGGATGCACATGGTAATCAAGGACACAAACCTGCTACACCAGCAGCTGCACGTGGTAATCGAGGACCCAAACCGGCTACACCAGCGGCTGCACGTGGTAATCAAGGACCCAAACCGGCTACACCTGTGGATGCACATGGTAATCCTGTCAAGAAAAGGGGAAGGGGAAGACCGAGGACTCGGTTTCCATAGTAGCTGCCTACTTGGTAATTTCAATCCTGAAATTAGTGTATTTGAACAATAATATGTTAACAGGGAATAAGTTGGAAAATGTGATTTAGAGGTTTGATGCAATTAGGACAAAAGCTTAGCCAAAAGGGAGATGTGAACTAATAAAATTCCGAAATTGTTTTATCATGCAGACTCGAAAGCTGGCAACACGAATTGGAGCAAAGGGTTGCTGACTAATATGGAAAAGAGAATCGGGGCTGTTTGATGTTGGGATCGCAGACAATCGTGTTCTTCCTAACAGAGTTATGCTGAGTGGGTTTATATTCTTAGTTTATTATTAAGGGTTATTTAGAGGGTGAGTTCGTTGTGTTGGATGAGCAAGTGGATTTCCTTGTATTTGAAGGGTCTTTAGAGAATCGTTTTCAAATGCGTAGATTATCGAGTTTACTCGAGTACGTTAGAAAAAATGAAGTAGACAAGAAAAACTTTTGACATTTCTAACTACATGTGGGATCCGTATGTATTATCATGCAACTCTATGTATTTCATCTTAAAAATTTGCAGCATAATATTAGGGAGTGAGATGTATTTGATACGGGTATGTTTGGTTTATTTGATTATCCACGGGTTTTTAGAGAATCATATTCTTAATTTCATACCCAAATAAGCATCAAGGAAAATTGGGAAAAAGAAATGGAAGGTCCAACTAACATCGTATCAAAATACCATTTTATTTTTGGAATTATTATTTGATATAGTGGCCGTAGAATATTTTCTTTGCAAATGATTTTAATATATCCATAATCAAGTAAAGATGCAGGACGGCAAATTAAAGAAAAAATGTTTTATTTACCCAAAATCTTGGGATGACACTTCTAGCAAAATATAATGTTAAAAATACACATGAAAAATTTTAAAAATACATTTAAATCCATTCGAGTTCAAATCAGACAATAGTATGCATTTCAGAACTTCATAAAATATGCTAAAATTTAAATTATTGATTAAATCTAAATCTAAATAAAAATATGAATTTTGTTATTGTAAAAAAATGTTTTGGTTTGATTTATCAATTTACTATTATTTAAAGCTTGATGGAGAATCCGTTGAGCAATCCCATTAAAAAACATCAAAATCGAACAGTGTGCATACATTTTAAACTATTGCCGCCACCACTTTGTGTGTTGAGTAGGTTGGTTGGTTTAGAAACAAAGTCCCTATTAATGATTTAATAAGCAGACCTGAAAATGAGCACATTTTTCATAAAATGAAATCTTTAGGCAACCAACAAACGTACATAATGAAGTCTGAGTAGAGAGGTCCGATAACAGGTCTAGTCATGAGATAGCAGCAAATAAAATCAAAGTCGATACTAACAATACATGTTTGGACATGGAACCAAAAAGACCATTACAAAAACCAGTTCTTCCTCCAAATACTCCGGCACGAGTCTTATTCATTGGTCGGCAACGGAGGAAAAATGAGATAACCAAGGGGAAACCAGAAACACACAAAGGATGGTTCAAATTTCAACACTCATAGAAAGGGACACTTGCCTTCATCATAAAGTAGTCTTCAAACCATTTGAAGCGGTACACCATTTAAACGTACTTCCAACCTTCACGGATAAGAATAGAAGGGAAACATAAAACAAGGTCAGCTCTCAATGTTTATCATCGGCATGCAAAAAAATAATGAAAACGAAGAATCAATTGTAGTGTTGTTTGGTCATGAACATCAATCCGCCACCCAAAAGTATAGCAACCACTGTTTACATAATCGAGTCAACAATCTTTGTGAAACATATTTTACAAACAAAGTAATTTTAATCTAGAAATGGAACAGAACTTGACAGAGGTCTTCATGGTAAGTGCAATTCAAAAGTAACAGATAGTAAAATATAACAAGTTACACAACTCACTGAATATGCTGCCACGCCCATCATCGTCAGTCATCTCTGCGCGATCTTCTCTCACTAGACCGGGCATCATCATATGCCGTTCTATCCCGCACATTACCTTTATTTCCTCGATCATCTTCCCTGTACCTACGGCTTCCAGGGCGCTCATCCTCATTCCTTCCATCTCTTTCTTGTTCTCTCCCACGGGGTTCCTCTTCATCCCTGCCATGCTTTTGCCCACCTCTCCGGTCTTCATAATACTGATCATCTCTCTTAGATCCATTATCTGGTCTGCTGATCTTGCTCTGAAGTCTGCCATCTTGTCTACCACTCTCTCCGTCAAGCTCTCCTCCAGACCTAACTGACCTAGAATAATCATCCCTCTTCCAATCATCTCTCTCCCTCCTAGAATACACATCCCTCTTCCAATCATCTTTTCCCCATCTTGAGTATTCATCCTTATTATGATCATCCTCCCCCCACCTAGAATATTCATCTCTATTCAAATCATCTTTATCCCCATAATCTTTGGCAATTGATTCAGAATCAAACTTAGTATCCTTTCGGTTATCCCTTTTGTTCTCCATGTCTCTTTCTAAGTTTCGACTTCTTGACTTTGAGTCTGGCTGCTCGTCATGGTATTCATCATCGAGCTTCCTCTTGCCCTTCATCATTTCCCTATTGCTTTCTGATTTCTGCAATCCGTCACTTAGGGTTCTTCCCCTTCTATCATCATTCTTGGCTGCAGAAGATGCAAAGTCCCTTTCTTGATATCGACCACTGCCTCTAGCACAATGATTATCATCATCAACTCTATGTCCTCTTCTGTTTTTGTCAACGGCCTTGTTCTTTACAATAGTTTGATGCTTTACATCATGTCTGTCAGAGTCACTAGAACTTGCATCACTATCATCTCTCGGAGAGACCGATCTCCTAGCAGTCCTCTCTCTTGCTGCCGTAGCCCTGCCACTTCTGTCATAGGATGAATTGGAATTTTCATCATCAGAATAATGTCTTCTACCTCTTGTCCTACCTTTTTCTACTTTTTCATCACTTTTATTAGAAGCACTGTCATCTTCCGTATCATACCTATGACCATGTTTCTGTACTATTTCCTTTTTATGATCTCGTGCTCTATCTACATCAGAATCAGATTCAACTTTCTTTGTTTCCCTCCTATCAGCAGTGTCAGAGTCATCCTCAGTGGAGACATTCCTACAAGGGCTTTTCTTAACTGTTCCTTTTTTACGGCCTCTTGCTCTGTCTGCATCAGAATCAGATTCAATACCCATGTTGCCCCTCTCTCTCCTCTGGCTCCCAGTCAACTCATTCTTTCGTTTGTGAACTTCACCTCTCTTCCTTTCCTTCCCATCCACAGAATCAGAGTCATCCTCACTGGAGTCGTGCCTATTACGACCTTTCTTAACTGTTTCCTTTTTTCGGCCTCTTGCTCTTTCTGCATCTGAATCAGATTCGCTACCCTTGCTGCCACTCTCTCCCCTCCGACTACCAGTCAGCTCAATCTTTCGCTTTTGCACTTCACCTCTCATCTTTTCCCTCCCATCCTCAGAATCAGAGTCATCCTCACTGGAGTCGTGCCTATTACGACCTTTCTTAACTGCTTCCTTTTTACGCCCTCTTGCTCTGCCTACATCAGAATCAGATCCACTACCCATGTTGCCCCGCTTTCTCCTCTGGCTCCCAGTCAATTCAATCTTTCGCTTTTGAACTTCACCTCTCTTCTTTTTCCTCCCACCATCAGAATCAGAGTCATCCTCATTGGAGTCGTGCCTATTACGACCTTTCTTAGGTGTTTCCCTTTTATGGCCTCTTGCTCTGTCTGCATCAGAATCAGATCCACTACCCGTGTTGCCCCTCTCTCTCCTCTCGCTCCCAGTCAACTCATTCTTTTGTTTAGGAACTTCACGTCTCTTCTTTACCCTCCCACCATCAGAATCAGAGTCATCCTCACTCGAATCATGCCTATGACGACCTTTCTTAACTGTTTCCCTTTTACGATCTCTCACCCTGTCTGCATCAGGATCAGATTCACTACCCTGCAATATTAAAAGAAACCAAATAATTAAATCCAAATGAAAGGGTGACACAATGCCATACAGATCAGTGTATTGACATTAAACATAGTCCACATACGTGATTAACTGACAGCATAGCTTTCAGTATGTTTAGGTCAAAATCGTTCAAGGAGCAGTTATCCAATCAATCAATTTTGATGAAAATTATAATAATGTAATCTTATCATTTATTCTTCAATATATAAAAATCTTATCCTTCTTGATGAAATAAGCTTCCTTGAATACGTATTATGGTGTGGAACACTTTACCTAATTTACTTATTTATCAAGATTTATGCAAATCTATATAGTTCACTGACCCCTTGATTGCATACTGCATGTCTTATTAACCGAGAATGCAAAAACTACTGTAAAATTTAAGCTCGGAATATGAATTTAAATTAAATATAATTGTTTTACCTGTCTATCATCCACCGCATTTGGTCTGCCTCTATCACGCTTCTTCGCTGATTTTTTTGACTTCCTGCGGCTGTCATAGTCATCAGAATCACTACTTTCACTATCATAATCCTTACGACTCTTCTTGCGAGCAGCTTTCTTCGAATGCTCTACACTGCTGTCGGTATCAGTATCCAAGTCATGAATACGATGCCTAGACCTCTTCTTATGCTTTTTCTTTTTAAGGTGTTGCGACTCGTCATCTTCATCGCCAACAACTCGACCTTTTTTCTTTTCTGCTTTCACCTTAAGATCATCAACATCCAATGCTGCAGAAACAGGCTGATCTCTATTCAGAAAGGCATGCTCACGCTCATCATTATTCTTTCGACGATTTGGCAAAGGAGGAAGCCCAGATTCAGAAACTCCAATTCCGAGAGCAGCCCTAAAGGTCTCCATCTGCCTCTCCTTCCTCGCAGCAACTTGATGGGTCTGGGTATCCGAAACCCTAACACCCAAAACATGAATGGTTCAATAAATACACAACAGAATCCATAATCATCCATTAATAATAATCAAAGAAAACAAACAGTTGCTAATAATTAACTTGGTAGGTCCAAAGCATGAATGAATCAGTAAATGAACAAAAAAAATCCACAATCACCCATTTTAATAATCAAAGAAAACTAAAATTAAAAGAAACTTACTTTTGTTGACGAGTAGGCGTAGGTATAACTTCTCCTTCTTCTTCATCTTTCTCTTGCAGAGCATCTTCGAGAGCTTTCCTAGCCTCAACAAGCTTATCGGCGATCTCAGATTCAGTGTAACCTTGTTCAGTGAGTTTATCTTCCAAAATCACAAGCTTGAGCTCAATCTGACGCTTGCGGTCATGCTCGAGAATTTCCTTGTTGGGTTTCTTGGTGGTAAGACCGGCGGTGCCTTGATCGGCCTCGAAAGGCCGGGTGGAATCGGCTACCCGATTCGTCTTCGGCCTTACGAAGAATTTGTTGCTCTGAATGTAGCCATTGGTACCTGACCCTCGAGGGGTGGTCAGTCCGATTCCGTTATACATTTAGGGATTTCTTTTTCAAAACCCTAACTCAAATTCCTGCGATTCTTTTTTCTATCAAAATTATGATTAAGATAATGGATGTAATTGCAAGTTTTTTTATCAATGGAAATAAAAAAAAACACACACACACACACACAAATTCAAAGGCAAAACACAGAAATAATTAATAAAAGGAACGGAAAACTTACAGAGATTTGTGATTCGAATCGTTCGTGCTTTGTTCTGCTTTTTGGAAAATCGAGTTTGGATATAACCTAATTTCCACGATCTATCTAATTTATATAAACGAATGTGCTTTGAAAAGCGAAACGACACCGTGGCCATCTCAGATGGACTGTTTAACATTTTGGCTTAATATATCAATTGGTCCCTTGGACATAAAATCGTTCTCATGTTAGTACCTGATTTTTTTAACCACGTTGATGCTTGAAAATATTTTTCAAATTGGTCTATATGCTAAAGTATATAAAGACTGCACAAAACCAAAACAACCAATTCGTATATAAAAAACATAAACATACATGCATGGAAAACCTAAGAAAAGAAAAAAGGAAATAAAATTTTACCTGTGCAGCTAAAAGTGATTCTTTTGTAATAAACATAAACGCTACATTTGATTTCTACAAATTCTTTTATAGAAGCAACTATGGAAATCACATATCTTTGTTGTACTGTGAACAGCCTTTTATTTTGTTATTTTCATATCAAGTAAATATTAACACTATATACAATGTTGAGAATAAAAACGATTAACACTTTTCCCTTAAACTTTGAGTAAGCATATTGTAACCCTTGTTGTCATGTCTGAATATTTCTGTTAATCCTACGAAGTTTTAGTACAACATATCAGTTATTTCAATTTTGTAGAGGTTGCAAAGTTCATCATTAGCAATATACATGCGTAAATCTAAGCACGCTGACTAAATTCTTTGTTTTTTTTTTTTCCAAAAAAAATTACTTAGTTAAATTATTTAAAAGAACGCATGTCCAAATCCTGGAGGACAAGGATTGTATACTTCAGGATTGAGGTTGAATCCAAGAGGTATCATGTTCGAAGGAGGAGCATTATATCCCTGTGACATCATGTTCGATGTTATTCGCGGTTGTGTTCGAACTCCTCATGAAAAACTGATGGGAGTTCGTAGTCTGAATCAGAAGCTTTTCCACTTGCTTTGCCACGTTCTTTTTCAACTCCTCCAACACCTATTTCAGCTGCCGGAGTTGTGGCAAGCTAAGTTCCTCGATCGGCGGCGCCCACCAGTACTGCCCTTGGCTCGCTCTTCTCATGTAGTTCAGCTCTTCACCACGCCTTTTTTTGAAACCGAGTTGACTAACCAACTGATACAAAAAAACTACTATTAAACAAACTAACAATCAAACAAAACAAACAAAATAAAATCAGTCTTGGATGATAATCGTACCTCAGTAAGTTGTATGTTGAGATCAAGAACATGCGCATTACGACGAGACTCCATGATATGCGAAGTGCCCGAATTATCCGGAGGGTTTCCGTTGAGGTCCGATGGATAACGTTGCTGATCTCCGGGTGACCAAAGGATAAAACTTTGTTCCCCGGTGAGAAAACAACGATGCCAATTTCAACACCGCAAAGGGTACAAAGTTCACTAGCCTTTTTAAAAAGACCATAACATCGTTTCGAGAATGTCACTTGGAGATTGCTATTGTTCTTCATTTTCACCATCTCAACTTTTTGACGGCCTAAGCTTTTCTTTCCCATAATCTCTGTAAATTTTCAAGGGGAAAACGGTGGTGAGAAATGCAATGATAGAAAAGGAGAGGATTAGTATTTATATGGGGAACAAGATAGTATATTTACACTTTGAGCTGTCCAAATTTAATATTTTTCATGTACAATTCTTGATTTGCTTTGCTTGATTAAATTAAATACTATATTTTATGTTTGCATATATGGTAATTAAGTCACCCCAAATAAATAAAAAATATAATGTAACTCTTCATCGTCCCCTTTAAACACTTTCCTATTTCATTATAATAAAAATAATGTATACAACTCATAAACTTATGATAAATTTTCCATGGTCATAATGTCTTGTGACATAGCATTGTTTTCATGTTTCAATGAGCGGTGGCTGTAGTTGGTAATCCGTAATTTGGTTTAAATTAACCACGTCTGTTGGCTCAAATAGTACAAAGTTCAATGTCCTTTTAGGTAAGGTTTCGGATTCAAGTTTCAAAACATGGAGCAGTTATACATTAATCTAATAATCTGATTTGAGCCATCGAAGCCTTCAACATTAATCTGATTTGGCTTGACTAATTCTAATCATCCATTAAGCCATGTCAGTGAGGGGAAAGTTTTGATCATGCAATAAGCCATATTAGTAATGAGAAATACGTTCAAAGATTTGATCGGAACCATTTTAATAATTAGCGGTTTATTAATAAAATTTACAGTTCAATGGCTAAATTAGAATCGAACCAATAGTTTAATGACCTTCAAGACAGTTTACCATTTTATAATACTTTCAAGCTTATAACATATAGCGTGTCACCGAGGTGAAAGTTCGAAAGCTTTTTATAAAGGCATAATGTAAAAAAAAAAAAAAAAACATCTCTACTTGATAATTATTTTGGTCATATATATTTTTATTTTGAAGTACTTTATACCCTTAATGTTTTATATTGGGTTAAAATGGTCTATCTGTGGATGAAAACGGTTAGTTAACTAACGATAAACAACTTGAAATGACACGCCAGTAGAAAAAATAATTTTATATTTTATATAATTTTATAAAATATTTTTGACTAATGTGCACTGTCATGTAAGGTGAATTTTGTTAGAAAATTTTAATTGAGTAAATCGTTACTTTTAGAAGAAAAGTGGCATATTTATTACCAAATACATAATTAAATGACTGAATTGCTACTATTAGAAGAAAAAGTGACATATTTGTTACTGAATTTATAATTGAATGACTAAGTTATTACTGTTAGAAGATAAGTGACATGTTTGTTACTAAATCTATATAATTAAGTAATTAAGTGACTTGTATATTTTACCCTATTTTAAATAAATGCCACATAATTACAAAAATAGTAATTTTTTTTGTTTCTTTAACGTTCAAGGATAACTTTTTTTCATTTAGAAAAACAAGGATCAAAATACAATATGCATATAGTACAGGGACCTATACGATATTTTTACCTTTAATAACCATAGTGAGCTGTTTGGGCCTTCCATCGGCGGGTACCCAACTGCTTATGAAATCCATAATCCTTGCGAATTACCTAAAACCCTCGAAACGCTTCACCGCAGAAATCTCAAGCAAATTATCTCCGATCAGTCCGCAAATCCCAATGAGACCTCATTTCAATTCGTTTCCCCCATAAAACCAGCAGGTAGCCTTCTTTGATTCTCTTTTACTTTCTCTGTTTCACTTTTTTTTTTTTTTGAATTTGGGATTTGATTTTCATTATTTTTGAACAGGATGGTTTCAATCAAGTTCTGCGGTGGGAAATCAATGCAATAACAACATGAACATGCTTATGATGCAACCTCAAATGGGTATTTTTAATCCTCAGCTGCCAATTCCACTGAATAATAATAATAAAAATAATCCCAGTGTTATGCCATTGCTAAATAATGTTGGATTTATGAATGGAGCTAACCAGCAGTTTACTACACCAAATAACTGTAGCGATATCCCTTTTCGTTAAAAACTGGTTTTGAAGGTATTTGGAGTCTTTCGAGTATTAAAAATATTTATTTCATGGAGTTTTATAAAAATCGTGTTTTATTTTTAAAATAGAGTCGTCACCTGCCACTGAAGTAGGTCGGGCACCATAAAAATCAGAGATTTTAAAAAATGTCGGGTTCGGGAGCCGGTTACGGATGGGGAAGGATTAGCACCCCACACCGCCCAAAATTTATACTTTAATAATTACCGCTTTATTAATATTAGACTTTTCGGATTAAAGTGACGATTAGATTAAAATTCGGTTATAAGTGTGAGTAAATTTTAAGGGCCCCTTATTCGAGAATAAACTGATAAACCACTATCACTGCGCTTGATACTGGCCACGTTTACGCTCGAATAAAATGCACCGCATTGACAATTAATATTTCATTATGCAATCTTAGAAAACAAATATTAAACATTTATATTGACATGATATTAAAAGACATAAACACATGGATTTTACAAAATTAAATAAAAATAATAAAGTATGTGAACAAGAAAAAACGTAACATACCCTAATGAGCGCAAGGCATAAGCACAAACATGGAAAAGAAAAAACATGCTTCCAAAATTTAAAGAAACTAATCCTAACATGCTTGAACATATGTATATAAAAAACCACAAAGACAACACGTGCATGACATGCATGTAATATGATATTAAACTAATTAAATCTAAGCGACAAGCTAAGAAAACTAATACTTAACATATGACACAACTTAAAATAAAATAAAACATGACATTAATACGTGACAAAATACGGTACTAAGCTAACAAAATATGTAAACATTAGAACTTAATATGTATCACAATATATATGCATTCATAATATGAATATGTCATGGCAAAATTTCCAAACGTTCACATTAACATATATCCTAAGAAACAAAGCAAATTTAACAAAGCTAATATTCACTTATCACGACCAAACCAAGCTAAACATATTATAATGCACATAAAAGAAAATATGCATGAACAAACATGAACCAAACAACTCATATATGAAAAAAAACAAAAAAAACACAACCAAACATGTCATTAGCTAACATATATCATAATGTGCAAAATGAATAAACAAAAGAAACATGCTAACATGGACATGAATATACGAATTAAATATAACATGAAAAAAAGGGACATATAATATGAACACATAAATTAAAACATGATGTCACAAACCAAACAAGAATCATAAAAACATAAAAAAAACATACTAAAAAATGCAAACATGCTAAAAGCATAATAGAAGTAAACGATGTGAATGCTTAAAATAAAAGGGGACTGGAATGAAAAAAAAGGAAAACCAGAAACAGAAATTAAGCAAACAACAAACACATTTAAGGGTTCAATTGAGAACCGAACAAAACTTAGGGGGTCGATCGTGTAATTAAACCAAAAGGCAAGCTCAAAGTTGAAATTTCAAAAACGCGATAGGACTAAGCGTGTAATTTGACCATTTAAAAAACGGAATTAGTTTAATCTGGGGTGAAATTGAAAGAAAGCAAAAACAAGGGGGACTGGACTCGCAAATAAACCATGCGGCAAGACAGTTTTGAAAATTCCAAAAGGGCGGTGGATTTAAGATGTAGTTTACCCATTTTTAAAAACCATAATGCCTATAAAAAAGCCTTATTAGTTCTGATTTTAACTTTTTAGCCATTTTTCTTTCAACCCTTAAGAATTAAAACCCTTAACCCTCAAAAATTCTTTCAACCGAAACCAAGAATCATAAAAAAAAACCTCCGGCCGCCACGATTTCCAGAAACCGGCGGCAGATTCGCAGTGATGACCACCTTGAATCACCGTCAGCCGCCGTTCGCCGGCACCGACGGACCTAAAACCAGAGCCCAAAACGCCCCCATTTTCAAATCAAACCTAGATCTAGCCTCAAATCTTAGGAAAAACACCCCCTTTATTTAGATCTAGGAAAAAACCAAAGTCGCTTTTTGAGAGAACTTTTTAAGAACCACCACCGTACGGTTCACCTCGCATGGTTCGGAAGAACCTCAGGGGTTATCATCGGACGGCAGCCGCGGCCAAGGTAAACTTGCCACCCCTTTCTATTGTTTTTATTTATTATTATTATTATTTTGTGTTTGAAAAACATGTGAGAAAGAAAGGAAGAGAGAAAATTCCAGTAAATTCTGGATTTTTCTTTTTTGTTCTTATTTCGAATTTGAAGAAAAAATTGAGTACAAGAATGGTCCCTTACATGATATATAATATGCCTTTTGATTGATTGATTTTTTCTTTTTCTTACAAGATTAGAAATAAACATGATTTCTAGTGGTTTTGACTTGTACTCCTCTGACTTTGCATGTCTGGTTTGGTGGGCCAGTGAGGCATGAGCGTACGGCGACAGCGGTGTAGCAATCCTCTTTGGCAGATTCATCCTTGGCCATTGGATCAGATTTGATCCAACGGCTGGGATGCTTTGAAGATCGAACGGTCCAGATGGCTTCTGGGGAAACACGAGATGATGACACGTGTCTCGAGGGCAGGCAGACGGTCTCGCGCGTGCGTCGCACGCACGAGTGAGAAGCTGTGCAGCCTGCGCGTGCATCACACGCGACAGCTGAGGGGTCTTCGACTTCGATCACAGCTGGATCTGATCCAACGGCCCCTGGATGGCTGCGTAAGAAATAAGAATAATTAGGGTTTAGATAAATTTTTAGGGTTCAGTTTAACATGGGTTTGGGTTTGGCCGGTTGGGCCCTGTAATTACATTTGGGTTTGTAATTGTGGACTGGACATTTAACTTAATACATGGTTTGGGTCTTTATTTTCAAATTTGTTTATATGTATATTATAACTAATAATAATAATAATACATACATACATACATACACATACGTGCACACACATACGTATAACATGAAAACATTAATTAATATAATATACTATATACATGCATATATAATTATACACACGATTAGCATAAATACTCACACACATTATACGCACAAACAATGCACTCATAAGAAATGTAAATACACACGTGACACACATACACCATATTAATTATTAATACATATACATACACATCTTATAATATACATGCACACACTTTACGTACACTAATCACACATACAATATAATATGTATAAATGCAATGATATATTAATTATTAAACTAATACATTAATTGCAAACCAGATAAAAATGGGTGATTACAATAACAATATGGGGTTTCATCAATTTGGTCCAATTTTACCAATCCTGAACAATCTTTCAATGTTGCAACAACTTGAAGCTCAATTCAATAACCCTTTGCACAATCCAAATCAGCCAAATTGGTAGAATTTGCCTCAACAAAATAATATTGCCTTGACAAATGGTCAGCAGCAGCAACAACAACAACAACAACAACAGCAAATTTTTTTTTACAGAATCAGTTGCAGAAAATAAACCAACTTTTGAATGTTAAACTCCCTGATATCTCTCAGCTTGTTTCTGACGGTCAAGCAATGGGGTGTTTCAATCCTACTGCTGTTCAGAATCCACATTTTGGGTTTATGCAACCAAACCCGATGCAGCAGCAAGCCAGTCAGGGTCAGCAAAATTTAGCCGATGTTAATGCATCGAATTTGCCTTCTGCAGTAGCTTCACAAGTACAAGGAGACCCTTCTTTCAGAAAGCTGATGGTATATGTTTTTACCCCTTTAATGATTCAGCATTGTGCTAGGGGCTAGAGCTGCCTATGTACTTCCATTTTTTTTTATCAATGTTAACTCTGAAATTGGTTTGAGAAAGTCTGATTGCCTTTGGTAGATTACAGCATCTATTTTAGGGATACCATTCTTTTTAAGTTTCAATGGCTTCCGAGAATTTTGCAGTATCTATTAACATGACTTCTGAGAATTTTGAATGATATACTTACGCTACTTGGAAATACTCCTTCAGCTGGGAATCTTTTCTTAAGAGCTTATGCTATATCTTTTCCCTACACAGAGCTTCTCATGATGATTTGATGTCATTTAATGTGAAATTGCCATAATTGTTAATATGGAAATGGTTGATATATGGAGTTAAATTTTCTTTTCCACAATGTTTTTGGTGTCTATTTTATCTTTTGATTTGGCTTTTGAAAGTCTTTTCAATTCTTGAAGGGTGGTACTGGTAAAAAAGGTCAGAACATGAACAAACAGGGGTTGGTTCTTTTAAACATCTTTTGATTTCTAGCTTCTCTTTATGGAAGACATCGATTTTTTTGGCGTTTTATACGGCTGAAATTCTTCTTCTTTTTTTTTTTGCAGATTTCAGAAGTCAAAGTTCCAGCAGCCTCAGTTCCATCAAGTGGATAATGCAAAGAGAGCATTTGCATCTTCTAATGGACATAAGATAAAAGGTTAATCTGTTAATGAATTTCAAAGAACTTAAATGTGTTGGATGCATTGGACTGTGGATAAATAAATAATTTTATCTGTTATATTTATTTCGTCTTAGTGCATAAAACTAAAAAGTTTATACAGAAGAGAATAAAAGTTGTTTGACATCTGCAGTCTGCACCATTAATACAATTGTCAAACCATCTGGCTTATAATGCAAGTAGAATCGATTATAAAAGAACTAATTTAAGCTACTTTTAAAAAATTTATTGGGACAAGTTGGAGATCATTGAGATAAACAGGAGAAAGGGGTTTGGTCAAATTTGCTCTTGTTACAATCTAAAGTCTTGATTTCTTAATCTACCATCCGTTTGTGCAAGGTCTAATGAATGTGATATGGAGTTTGGTCCCTAACTCGTAATTCCAGTGATCTGATTGAAAATAAACTGCAGGTACTGGTTGGAACCAGAATTTTTTGGGAATAGTGAAATAGGGTTTAAGTTTGGAAATCCCAGCTAGTCACTGGTTTCTAGAAATAGAGTAGGATATGCAAAGTGTACATCGAGTGATCGATGGAGTTTGCTTTTAGTGTTAACTGTTGATCACTATGTTTCAGGCTGACAAATATGTTTTATTCAAACATTTAAGTTTAGCATTGCAGAAAAAGTTGAAGGTTTTCTGTTTTTCAGGAAGTCGGTAAACGTTTAGAAGTTTCATTAACCAAGGCCTTAAGCAATCTGGCTGGGTTTGGGTTACTGAAGTATGAAACCGGTAGAGCTAGAGGAGTTGTGAAGTTTAAATTCTTTTCTATTGCATGGTAAAACTTAAGAATCCAAGAAAGGGTATTAGAATTATAGTTTGTTTGATTTATTTGAATTCACACACGAAAGCTGATGTCTGTATCTAAACATTTATGTTTGAGAGGAAGTACGAATTTGTCATCATTTATTTATTTGTTTTCTCTCTTTAAAAAACTAGTCAGTTAAATTTTCCATGCATAACTTAGCTTTTTTGGTGACAACTTGAAACTAGATATTGGTTTCTTTTCTACCTATTCTTTTGTTTCTTTTGAATAAAAGTTCTAATTTCTCCTCACATAATGTAAAAATAACAGGGCTGGATAGTGAGAGGGCAGCTAAATTTCCTCATTCTAATTCAGCAAACCTGGCTATGGAAAAGAGAAGGTAACTTCTGTTTGCTCATACTCATTTACCATAGTTTTGCTTGTCAGATATGAAGAAAACTTTTGCTGCTTGCAAGTGATGTTCTCTTGACAATAATATTGTGGTAACATGAGTTATTTATTTAGCTAAAACTGCCTTTACAAGTGATGGCGGCTACACCTATGATGGTGGTTAGCCTGAAAATAGGCACCTCTTTATATGCTTTCTTCATGCAGCACTTTGGCTACTAATATTTGTTTTATCACAAATAAATCATGGGAGTTCTATTGGTATAGACTATAGAACCGTGGTTTCCACTGAGTATTGACGTGAACCACTTTTAATAGAAGTTAAATGATTAGGATTCTTGTGCATTGAGAACTGGGGATGCATAGCATTGAGTTCAAATAAATGGGTTTTATATGGTTAATTTTAGAAAATTAATTCCTTGACTATTGTACTGATGGTTACAGTCGGAATCATTCTATGCAATCATGTTAAAAACCATTAGTTGTGCAACTTAGCCCTTAATTGATTATATTTTGGTGAGGTGCTTAAGTTCTTGCTTGTATAAGGTTGAATTATTGACGATTGGTCAAATTGACATGTCCATTTGAGGCCCTAAATGTCCAGGGCCAAAATCCCACTTTTTGCAGGAAAATGGAACTAGGAATGCTGATGCTCTATTGGTTTACATGTTTTCATTTGCTATAACGTCAGAATTTAATTGTTTGCTGGGGTTTGGGAAATATATAAATACACGATAGCCTAGCATAGATTTCATCGCTCATTCTGATTTGTTCATGGATTCCTTGATTATAATTCCTAGCAGGGAGGCTAATAGAACCGAACTAATTCTAGTAGATAGTTTAGTGAAATCATCCTCAACAGAATCCTCTTTTCCTGTACTTATGATTAATATTTCTTGTAATTTATCATTTTTTTTTCTCGCATTAGGTTTACCTTCTTTCTTACGAATCTCTGCTTTGATGTGTCCAAAATTCTTTCGTAAATGAGAAGATCTCTTGCTTTGACCTATAGGAGCAAGAAATAAGACAGTGGCGTGAAGAACGTAAGAAGTTCTATCCGACAAAAGCTAACATAAAGAAGGTTGGATTTAGCTGTTGAATGCTATTTCTTTTCAGTTAAACATGTTCGATGATAATTGACTTTGCTGGCTGCAGAAACTGAGTGGAAAAGTAGCAGACACCGAGGTTGCCAAATTACGTAGTTAGGTACATTTCTTATTTTTTCCTGATCTATTATTAAGTACTTGCTAGTATTGCATAAACTTGAGCCTGTCTGGTCAACAAATATTTGATGCTTTCCACTTTTAAGCCTGTTCGTCCCAAGTATCCTTGTCCTACACCCATATCCAGCACATATTTGGACTTTGGGGATGCGACCTTCAAGGTCTCAAGAAACACATGACAAAAACGTTGAAAAAGTTGAACATATCCGTATCATAGTCCATAGACACACCCATCTTTGAACTCAGTATGAATAACATAGATATGTAATAGTTATAGTAGTACTTGTATCCAAGACTTGAGAAAATTGGCATTGTAAGCATGTCTAACAATGATAAATATTGATGAAAAGTTAACTAAAGTTTTCGGTTATGGGTTTACAACAATCTAAAAACAGGCAATTAGTGAGTAACATTAGTGCACAGTGGCCGGATTGAGGCTTCATAACTGAAGCTTTTTTCTTGACATCTTTGTTTCCTTTTATTTTATTTTTTCCCTTATAATATATATATCCAAACCTTTGTTGCAGCAACTTAAGGAGATTTTGGCAAAGCAAGCTGAACTAGGAGTTGAAATTTGCAGAAATTCCGTCACATTATCTGTTAGGTTCGGAGAAAAAGGTGAATGGAAGGGAAGAAAATTGTAGGCTGTCAACCTATAGGGGAAGATTTGGAATGAGGAATGGTAAAAGAGGGAGACCGGATAAGAGGGACTGTTTCTCAAAGATACAGATATCAACGACGGAGGAGGCATTTGATGGCACTTCTTTCAACAAGAGGAGTCCGATCCTTTTGCAGAAACTTCTTAGTGCTGAAATAAGGAAAGATAAAGCCAGTTGTTGCAGGTTTTGCGATTCATGGTTTTGAATTCTTTCTTTAAGGATTGGCCCGAGAAGCCGTTGAAATTTCCTGCAGTGGTTGTTAAAGATGGTGTGTCTGAGGGTGATATCATTGAATATAAATCCTTGCTCGGTGCGGTCCGTGCGGAAGATAATATCGAAGTTTGCAACAACACAATGACCCTAAGAATTGTTGATGCTGCTCGTGATGATGATGTCTCAAACAACAATTCCGATGAAGATGATGACGGAAAACATGACACTCAAGTTGACCAAGTCGCTTTGGAAGTTTGGGAGAAAGGAGCAAAAATTGTGAGGAATGACGAAGAAGAGGAAGAAATCATCGACTAGGATATCTTCTCTCTGCCGCCTCGTCTGCCACCCCCACCCCACCCCACCCCACCCCGATCCGCCGCATGGAAACACTGCTCCCTTTAAGCATGTTTGTGCATAGCTTAGCTTATGCCTTATAGCATATTGTGTATGATTTTGCAAGGACTTTAAACAACTGAAGGGAGTGGATATCTTTGCTATACTCTGATGCTCCATGGCAGTTTTGTAATTTATATTCAGCTTTAAGGTTATTTTGTTCAGGCTGAACTCTTACTAGAAATATTATGTATTTATATATTTTTCAAGATAAAAATGTCTTGTAAATATACATTTTGATACTGGTTTAAAATTTGGTATTTATTTTTTTCAATTAGGTATTTAAATTTGACTTTAGAGTTCAATGTGGTGTCTGATACTTGGAGTTAAATTTTGGTTCAAGTTGTCACTTATGATAATTTATTAGAACCATGAAATTAAATTTATGTACCAATTTGAACCTAAAAGCTCAAGTTTTTAATTGGACCAAAAAAGGTTTAGGTATTTAATTGAACCAAAAAAAGTTTAGGTACATAATTAACCTTAAGGCCAAGTCTGACAATCTAATTGGACAAAAAATATCAAGGTGTTAAATTGTATCTTGAACTCAAATTCAAGTACTAAAATGTATATTACCGATGATCTTATTCTTCTTTTTTTATGTTTCTTAGTCCTTATCGTATTTGATTGAGTCAAATAATTTTTTTTGAGTTAGTCGAACTTACGAGTTTTATTTTATAATACAAACTTTATTTGAAATTTTTTAATTTATAAGTTTGTAAAATTTGAGTCGAACCGAGTTGTTCAAACTTTATTTAAACGATTTTCTATAACCATATATAATATACACATATATATGTATTCTTATTGTTTCATATGTGATATACATCTATCAGGTAAAGTTGAGAGGCTCGACTTAAAAATTGATATACTAAATTTTAAAAATTTTGAGTTATTCAAGTTATTATAACTCAAACTTTATTCGAAAATTTTTCAAAACGAATTTATAAAATCACAATTTAAGTACAATCGAGTCGCATTTCTTCGCATCGAATTAAATCAAAAAATTTTATTTTTTGGTTGTTTTACTAATCCCTGACCTTTAAATTATTGTTATCCTTTCGTTTTCATGATCCTTTCTTTTTCTCGTATCTATTTTTTGTTTTTATGATCCTTTCGTTTGTCGATACAGTTAGATATGTTCGTATCTATTTCTCTCCAGAATTTTTTGGTTGTTTTTAATCTTTTTCATGTATAAGCCTTGTATGATCTAAAGTGTCTAGTTTCTTATGTCAATATTATAAAAAATATTTAAATTATGTATTTATTTTACGATAATAATTATAAACTTTTTATTATAATTTTAATTTTTTAATAAGAGTAACGACTTCTATTTAAAAAAATTAAATCAATTCCCAGTTCATCTGTTGCTTACAACATATAGCACGTAAATTCATATTTTTTGGGGGTGATCAACTAAATAAGATATTTTATTGAAAACAAAGGTATGAAAATATTATCCCCAAAACATGAAACAGACATAAAACATTATGTCCAGGAGACAATAACCCATAAAATAAAAACGAGAGATTGATCCTCTTATACTATATAAAATTTAGAAGTTATATAATTTTTGTGATCATTAGACGAAGAAAGTAGATGGATGAGATTAGAAGTAGAAAATGTAAATATGATCACTTGGAAAAAAATAAGAAAATAATCTTAATCGTTTATTACCATCATCCAACGATCCAACAAAGATGTAAAAGTAATTGAGTTATACACAATGTAAATGGATCTTAACCCTCTCTCTCTCTCTCTCTATATATATATATATATATAGGTAAATTTTTGATACACAGACTGTGTAAAATTAATTTTACACAAGTCTACATATTTATACTATAAAACCTAAATTTATAACCCTAACCTTAAACCCTAAACCTTATACCTTAAATTCTAAAAACTATAACCTAAACCACTAAAATTAAAAGACATATGTAAACTAAACTTTACATTTTATAAAAATATTTTCATATATATATATTATAAACATGACCATTGATTGTAGTTTGGTGCGGTTAGGAAGGGTTGTTGGAATATAAGTAATCTATCCTTTTTATGCTCCACACTAAAATATATGTTTAAGATTTGAGGTTAAGGTTTATTGTTAGAGTTTAGAAAATTAAGGGTATAGTGTATTTTTAGAGTTTAGGGTTTAGGATTGTGCCTTAAAATTTAATTTTTTAATGTTTGGGTATAAAAAAAGACACCGAAAAGAGGCAGATGATTTTTGTCTGGTTGTTGTAGAGCCGGCAAAATTGACGATAAAACTCTTATAAATAACTTATTGAAAAAATATTTTACTCGATTAAAATACTTTTATTTGATTGGAATTTTAAATATTAATTGAGTGATCAAAAATATTCATCCGCTTTTATCTTATATAAATTCAAATTTTAACATTTAAATTAAAAATTTAAATATCGCTCTATTATAACAAAACAATGTTTATTTGATAATAATCAAATTGTTAAGCATCGATCAATGATTTATAGCCCAAAATAGAACATAAAAGTACTTGACTTGTCTCCCTAAATATGAAAATACGACATGTCTTTAATGTAGTTGGGCAGGGTTGTTGTAGAGTCGATTTTAAAGGGATTTCACAGCAGGTTTTGATGGAACGACACGCTGACACAACTCTATATTGATGAAATGGATAGAGAGGTTTAAATACAAAGAGTTGTGCATGTTGTAATAATGTGATGGAGTCTCTGTCAAAAATTAGAGAAACGTGGCCGCCGGTGGTCCTTATGGTTCCCACCGCTTTCGTTGTTTTGATTTCAGTGCCTACAGAAAAATGGTTACAAGTTTAAATGGTACGGGCCGGGTTTTTGCAAAGTCTACTCTTATTTTTTCTGCTCTTGCTGCTGAGTGGGGATGGTTTAAGTCTATTGTTTATTTTTTTCTTTTATAGGTGTTTTTTTCTTAAAGAATCTATTTAACAACGTGTATATATATATATATATATTGTACATATATAATACTCGAATCGAGTCGTTTAGATGAATTACATTATTTTTTATTATTAAGATCACTCAACGGGTTCTTTTATAAGTGATTTTTATTTAAGTTGTATATAGATAAATTTTTTTGAATGAATAAGAAAGTTCCATTTATAAAAAAAAAATCACAACCACGCAATTTGTTTTTGATAAACTGCATGTTAGTCCCTTTTATTATCTCTTGATTTCGGCCATACAACTTTTAATGTAACATTTTAGCGATTTATCTTATTGATTAATTACAATTAGTCATTAAAACATTAAATTTTTTGTTACATTAAGGGTCCGTTTGGATCACGAAATATAAGATTACCCATGGGAATAAGATTATCGAAATGTAACATTATCTGACATATTACTGAAAATGTTATATTATCTTGTTTGGTTTAATTGACAGGAATATAAGATGACAATATTTTGTTGGGAAAATATAAGGTTGTCTGAAATTAAAATTGACCCTTTAAACAATCTAAATTTCTCATATATAATTGAAAATATTTACATAGAAATACGTATAACTACTTCGATAGCACTATGTAAATTTTAATAAAAGAATATGTAACAAAATTTCAATATAACTAGTACATTAAACCTATATTTTTAAATAATTGTCATAAATATTAAATTTATTTATATATGAGATATAATATAGTATGAAAAAACATAGGTTCAAAGTAAATTATATTAAAATTTAGTAAAAAAATATAGTAAAAAATATACTTATGACAGTTGAACCCAACACGTGTCCTAGTAGAAAAACGGATGATGTTAATCCTAGGAGACACGAGTTCAAGTCGCTTTGTCTACATGGTGTATGGACATTGTCAAAAGGGTAAGAATATCTATGAACATATACTACTTTGTAATCACATTTAGATTATTAAAAAAATATACTTATGAAAATTATTTAAAAATAATCCAAACTAAGATTTAAATTTTCATTCCATTGTGAGATTAGATTAATGATATTATTCAATATCTTTTATATTATGGGAACATGTGATAAATTTATATTTTTCAGTTGTTGAAATTAAATTTTTTTACTATTAATTCGTGATAATAATCATTAAAAAGTAAAATCAACGAAGGATGTTTAAAGTGTTTTTATGATTTTATATAAATATAATAATATATTTTGATATTGTAATTGTTCAAAATATATAATATATTTTATAAAAAAATTGTATATTTTTTGTAATATCTGTATAATTATTTTATTTTATCATCCCATATTTTAACTTTTTGTCTTATTTTTTAATATTTATTTATTTGTATGTAATTATGTCTTATTTAATAATTAAAAGTAGCAAGTTAACCCAAAAAAATGACATGATTGAAATGTTTCTATTTTATCAAAGGTATTTTTGTCCTAAATGGAAGGAATAATCAAATACCTAAGAAAAAAAGGGAATATGATTCTCAGTATAAACCCAAAAATGCACTACTGATGAGAATAAAATATTACCCCTGGTAGAAATTCTCCTAACCAAATATGGGAATTAGATTCCCCAAAAAAAATTCCCTTAGTAATCCTTTTTTCGCAATCCAAACGCCACCTAAAGACAATGACATGTCACATGATCATTAATAAAAAATAGTTTATAATTTAATCCATCAATTTTAAACAAAGTATCAATTAAGTCCCAACAACTAATCGAAGTTTTAGTACGACTTTAGAGCCTCTGATTGTACGTCGAGTAATCAAGATGTGTCAATTGGATGCCATAGCTGGAAGCTCATGGAGGCTTCGGCGAGGGCAGGGAGGAGTAATACTGATTGGGATAATAATCTTCGGGGAAACGTTCTTGAGGATGATTAGGGATGGACACGTAATTTTATGCTAGGAGGATAAATTTTTTTTGGAAGTTGTATTAAAATAATGAGTGTAAATGTTATAAATGCGAAATTATTTCTCCAATAAAAATATAAAGAAAATATTTAGTATGAGAATTTGAAACTTTATCCAATGATCACAGATGTTTTATTACTGTTCTCATCTTATTCAGTACGAAAGGTCACAGATGAATTCCTTATTCCTTGCCCCTTGATTACATCTACACAATCTGATTTACAACGTTAATCTTTTATGGAACAACAACAACAACGGGCTTTGTTTAGATTTGTTAAAACTTAAAACTCTCTCCACTTCCATCCATCATTAAGGGGTACAAGAAGTTTTTCACAAGCGTTCTTGAAGGATTCCGAATTCTTTTCAATGTAATCCTTTGTGGCAGCTTCCAAGTTCAGCCAAACTGTTGGATCCGTCTCATCCAAGTCCATACCGCAACGTTCGTCAACCGGATTAAACCGAAAGTAATTGATTTCATGGTGCATAGGTAATAGCGTCCTCAGAGCTTCCTCTGTTTGATCGACCGAGCATGCACTCTCGAGCAGCACTTGTCCCGCATCTATGTACCGCCAACCAATTTTTCGAGCCTTGGTAGGCAAGGAGCCAGAACCGACTGAAACTATGCAGTCAATTTTAGTATCAGTCCATAAAAGTTGTGCTTCTCGTATGGATATGATAGTTGGATTGTTTGCTATTAGACCGCCATCGAGCCAACGGTATACGCCATCGGCAAAGTCATCAAGATAGTATGGAGCAGCACAAGATGCTCTTAAAGCTTGCCACAAAAGATGTTTACAACTTCCAACAGAACTTTCAGACTTTGCAAGAGGCGCCTCTGGCGTTCCTACAGGGTACTGATAATTGCGGAATACGAAAGGCTGAGCGGGTGTAACACTCGCTAAAGTCGACACAAGAAAAACTTTCGGAATGTTTTTCACAGCAGTTTCGATTAGTAGGTCATCACCATCCTCATCAGCACACAAGTCCTGCAGCAACCTCTCCAAATTCTCTGCACTGTGCTTAGATCCTTTGGCGACAACCCTGAAACTTTTATATAGCCCGTCCAACTTGCTTCTCCAAGATGCAACTTTGTTATTCTTTGGCACAGGCTCAGAGAAAACAAATTTCCCAAAATTTTTGTATATTTCTTCCAATTGGTATGCGCTCATCAACTTAATACCAAGCGCCGCAGCGTAAATGCCACCCGTTGATGTCCCGCATATAAGATCGAATAGCTCGTGCATTCGCTTTCCAGTTCTTTTCTCAATCTCTTGAAGGATCTGCAGGGTTGCAAAACCTTTCATCCCACCTCCATCCAACGATAGTATGCGTACGCCTTGTTTCGGTACTCGTCTCCCTCTAATAGCACACCGCAGGCTTTCATTCTCTCCTAGAATTGCCAAAGCACGAGCTGCAGCTTTGTTCACTCGTGGCTCGAGTGTATCCGTCAAGCACACGAGACGTCCCTGGAGGCTTTTAGAAGCGACAAGAATGTGGCGATTCTCCCTACAGAACGCCAAATTCCCAACAGCTAGCAAAGCAAGCCGTTGCACCTCCGGGTTTTTATGGTCGAACAGTTTCTCTAATGATCTCATAACACCAGTAGTTAGCATCTTCCGAGCCACAGTGTCAGAACCATAGGCCAGTGTGACCACAACTTGCAGCACAGAAACCGGATCTTCAAGGGCAGGAGACTTCAGAATAGCTTCGATCGGTCGCATGATGTCGAATTTCATTAACATTTCACTATAAACATCCCCAGAAAGATTTGCCAAAAAAGAGCAAGCTTGTTCGACCAGACAGAGGTTGTCACTGTTTATCATCCTTATGAGCTGCAACACAGTATTCTCATCTTTACCGACAAGTAATCGGCTCCCCTGGTCTCGCATTATCAGTCTGGACACTGCCGAGGCTAGCGAAGGGTGATAAGAAGTGGGAGAACGGAATATGAGGGAGAAAAGGGTACTCAGCTTGTGCTTAGATGCAACAAAATAAGAAGTATTCTCCATCTTTACTTCAGCAATAAGCGTAGCTTTTCACCTCCGATCCTCACTCTGGAAGCCTCAACCACTCTCCCTCAACTCTGGAAGCTTTATAGCAGAGGATTATATAGAAAAAATCTTAACCAAACATTTAATTCAGAGCTATCAATCATTTTCACGAGAATTCAACCACGCCCAATTTTACAATGTCTTTTTCAACGAAACTAATGCTAGGCCCCCTACGTACCCCTTTGCCCCTTTCAATACAATGTATTCTTGCTTATTGAATAATGCACCCGTTAACCAACAATTAGTTGGTATATTGGGATGGGACGATAAATCTCTTAAACAATATTAAAAGTTTAAATTATTACATTATAAATAGAGAAAACTGACTTAAAAAAGTTGCCCATAATTTTCTTGCTAATTCATATCCAAATTAAATATATGGAATTGATAACATGATCAATAGAGGTATGGTAAGGTGAGATCCATTAATTGGTCTAATGTTTAAAGATGTTTATGCTGCCCTTTTCTTGTACGGGTTTAAATCTTGACATTTACATTTAAAATGTAATCTCTAATTAATAAAAAATATAGGTATATTAAGAAGTAGAGAATTCTTGTTCATTTGTTTTAGTAGGAACAAATACTAACAACTTGTGATGTCAATTTCTCTTATAATTTTAATATCGTACAAGTGGCATGTAACTTTTTATTTAGACATAAAATAAATAAAAAATACTCATAATATTTGACTAAATAGATATTTTGACTTTTGTAAAAAAAACTTTGATCTCTATTCTTTTTTTAAATAATTTAACCTACAACGTTTTATTTTGGGTCAAAATGACTCATTTGCAAGTGAAAACTATTAGTCAATTAACGGTAAATAGCTTGAAATGACGTGACAAACCTACATGGTAGTGCACGCTAAGATAGGGCCACAATCATATAAAATATAAAATTATTTTTCTGTTGACGTGTTATTCTGTTAAATTGTTTACTGTCGGTTGACTAATAATTTTTACCCGTAAATGAATCATTTTGACCAAAAATAAAATGTTGAGTGTTAAATTACTTCAAAAAAGAAAATAAGAGCTAAAATAGTTATTCAATTAAACGTTATGAGTATTTTTTGACATTATGCATTTTATTTACCGATATGATCGATATAATGTTTAATGATATTAGTTTATGTGATTTAGTTGTTATTCTTATAATTTCTTAGAAGTGTTTTAATTGATTTGTATGAAGTCTTAAACATAAGGGTAAGTTAACTATTAATCACTAAACTTTAGTTGTGTTTTAATTTTGGTCGCTGAAGGATAATTTTCTTGATTTTCCGTCGAAATCACCGTTCTATGATATCTTTTATAACTACTCTAGACATAGATGAACTTATATCATCATTCCCCACCAATTTACCAGTTTAGGTTTTCCCGGAACCTATTAGAACCTATGAACCTTTAACACAAAACCCGGAGAAAAAGACCTTTTCCATTCAACCAACACAAAATTAAAATATATTGTTCTTCTAGTTTCTTTTAACTTTTTTATTTCTCTTTTATTTTAGACCATGGTCAAATTTAAGGTGTTCATGGTATTCATATGAAAAGCTTACCGATGAGAAAAAATAATATATCTCAAAAATAATCTCATCGAATAGTCACCAATGGAGATCAGACTAAGAGAAAATCTATTTTTTTTTATCTTTTTTTAATTTTTATTTTTAGTGGATTTTAAGAAAAATTAACACATAATGAAGAAAGAGCGAAGAAAGATATACATTTTGGTGCCACTTACATAGTTACATTGCAAACCACAGCTGTAGTTTTAAATTATTTATAATTACTTATATTTTTTAAGATTTGTTTAAAAAATAGATTATTTTTAAAATTTGCTATATTTTAAAAGAAATTTTTAGTGATTTTTTTATTCAAAACCATTATTTAATATATATATGCATATATATAATCATAAATTCTTACCTTTTTATTTCAAAACTCTTTTTTTAATAGATCACTAACTAACCATTTCAATTTCATAAATGATTTGTCTTTAATATAATGTGTATATATATATATATTTTAAAAGACTTTTTTCTTAGTTTTTTATTTATTGGCGGTAGCGTTAGTTTTAGTGCTGGTCGCCACCGCCTGTAATCTTTTTCCCTTATTATTTTTATTAAGTTCGTATTTTCTTTTATATTTTGGTATTTTTTAAATTTTTATCTGTCTTGTAGCACACATTTTCATTTGTCTTGTGGCACGCTTTTCCTCTGTCTTGTGGCACGCTTTTGCCTTATGGCACATATTTGTCTACTGTTGTGGTAGATCTGCGTTCGTGGATACATTTTTCACGACGTATTGGCTCTGGTTTGTGAATTGTCGGTGATCTTTAGTAGATTAATTCTCTTTTGTGACTTATTTGTCGATGCAGTCAGATATGTTTTACGAAGCAGCCTCCAAGATTGCTGGTTTTGCAAACCATTCTTACTTTAAGCCTGAAGTGTGTAGGTGGATAGAGACAAAAAGTCTTATTCCATGTTTCTAATTTCTCTGGTGTTTCATATTTATCACTGATTTGCAGCCCACTGAAGGTGTTTTGCTGATTTAATGTCTTTTTTATTTTTTTCAATTTAAATTTATTGTGTTTTTATTTTTATGCTACAATTTAATTTCTTTTTTAATTGTTTTTCTACCGATATATTGTTATATATATATAATATTGATCAAATATATATAGAAAATATATTGTCATAAATGCCTACCTACTTTGATTTATACAATATCTCTTCAACTTCAAAAAAGAATTTAAAAATAATAATATCATAAATGCTACCTACTTCAATATCAATGCTTTAATTTCCATAGGCAGCAACTATAATTAAATAATTGAATTTCATAAATATATTGTCTTGTATTCGTTTATAATACATCCTTCCTTTAAATATCATATTATATGCCATGGGCGAGGCACAAGAGAGGCTGTTATAGGCCATAACCCCTCTCAAATACAGTACCGTCTTAGATATTTTTTGAAACCTAAAACAAAATCTAAAAATGGGCCTTATAAAATAAAAATAAAAATTATTATTTTAAATAATTAATTTAATATTTTATTAATAAATTATAAAAATATGATTAAAATGTATCAAACATATTATTTTTATAATTTTATTAAGAGTACACCATAAATACAACTAAAAAATAAACGACAACCACTAATTTATTAGATTGTTACTTGAAAATTTTATGAAGTTATGAAGGTAGAAGGTGGGGGCCTTAAGCAGCCACTCACGCTGCTCCCCCTTACCAGACGTCGTTGCTCAAATGTACATTGCATCAATAAGATCATACTAAACAATTAAGTTTTATCTTGAATTAGTTTATAATACATTCTTCCTCTAAAAGAGACACTTCCAACTCAGATTTAATTACATATCATGGGCTAAACACAAGAAGGACTATAGTAGGCCATAGCATCCTCAAATGCACATTGCATCTATAAGATTATACTAAACGATTAGGTTTCGTCTTGAATTCGTTTATAATACATTCTTTCTCTGAAAGAGACACTATCCCAACCTTGATTAAAGTGTACATCGTGAGTGAGACACAAGAAAGGCTATAATAGGCCATAGCCCTCCTCAAATGCATATTGCATTTATAAAATAATACTAAATAGTTGAATTTTATATAATTTTTTTTTATCTTGCATTATTTTATAATACACCTTTCCTTTAAAGGATTAAATTACACATCATGGGTGAAGCACATGAGGGACTATGGTATTTCGAACTCGAATTAAAAATAATAATATCATAAATGATACCTACTTCATCCACCGTCAAGACCTTGATTTCACTAGCTGCAACTTTAACTAAATAATTAAATTTCATAAATATATTTTATTTTATATTCGTTTATAATACATTTTTTAAATAGACATTTTAATCTGAAAGAGGGGCTGTTATAGGTTATAGCCCCCCCCCAATAGTATACCGCATCTATAAAAAAAATCTAAATAATTAAATTTCATAAATTCATTTTTTTCTTGCATTCATTTATAATACATCATTTTTATGAAAAAGACATTTTCCCATTCAGATTAAATTACATGTTATGTGTGAGGCACGGGAGGAACTGTGATAGGCCATAGTATGGGCGGAACATTTAAGGGGTTAGGGGTCATAACTCTCTCAAAAATCTAACAAATTTGAATTTTATCTTTGAAATTTTTAAAAATTTTAATTTAGCCTTTTTAAGATTTTTAAAAATTCATATTAAATTTTAAAATTTTAAATATTTTTTATTAAATTATCTCTCTAAATTTAAAAATTCTTATTAAATATCTCAAAATTATAAAAAAAATTAGGTGAACCCCCATTTTTTTTAAATTTTTTTATTTAAACCTTTATTTTTAAAAAAAAAATTAAATTACTCCTCCAAACTCTTACTCTAAATTTCACCACTGGCCATAACCTTTCAAATATATATTGCATCGGTAAAATAAATACTCCCTAAATAGTTGGCTTTCACAAATACATTTTGTCTTGTATTTGTTTCCAGTACATTCCTTTGAAAAGAGACGTTCCCCGCTCAGATAAATTACGCATCCTGGGCGAGACACAAGAGGGACTGCTATTTCGAACTCGAATTTAGTTTGCATATTTCTATAAACATGAAAGGGATCAAATGAGTGGAATTTTGGATGATAGTAGTTTGGACATATGGGAGGAGAACCCTTGTAACCAGGAAGATGTCATAAATATTGAACTTTTCTATAGGCAGGCCATGTTCGGTCGACCAGCTTGGAAATGGAAGCCTGTGAAGGATACAGGCCTAGGAGCAGTTTCGGCCCATCATATGGTTAATGTGGAAAAAGTCAATCACTATAAATATGGTGAGTATTTGATCGAGTTGAGTCCAAAAATTTTAAGTTAGTCGAATTAACGAGTCTTGTTTTAACATTCAAATTTCATTTAAATTTTTTTCAAGTTAAATTAGTGAAATTCGAGTCGAGTTGTTCTAGTTTATGTTCAAATTTAATTGTAAATATTTATAATGTTATGTTACTGATTGATTTCAACTTAAACAGATTTTTATAATCATATACGTCATGCATATATATATATATATATATATATATATATATATATATTAATATGGGTAAACTACACCAGTAGTCACCAAACTATGGTTTATTTTCTATTTTGGTCACCGAACTATTTTTTTGGCAAAAACATTACTAACGTTATGTTTTTTTCCTATTTTGGTCACCGGCCGTTAAAAACTTAACGATTTTGCTTACGTGGAAATTTTTTTTCTATGTCATTTCTTCTCTCTCCTCGTAAGCAATATATGTTATTTTATAATACTTTTATTCAAACTAATAGGATATTGACACGTGTAACTGCCTATTAGTGGAATAAAATGAATGAAAAATCAAGCCCCTTATGCAGCCATAGAGATGGTGACACATGTAACTGTCTAATAGGATGGTGACACGTGTAGCTGCCTATTAGCCGAATCTCTTTGCTTCATAAGGGGCTTGATTTTTCATTTCTTTTATTCCACTAATAGGCAGTGACACGTGTCACCATCCTATTAGTTTAAATAAAAATATTATAAAATAACATATATTGCTTATGAGGAGAGAGAATAAATGACATGGAAAATAAAAAAATAAAATTTTATGTCAGCAAAACCGTTAAATTTTTAACGGCCGATGACCAAAATATAAAAGAAACTATAGTTCGGTGACTACTGGTGTAGTTTACCCTTTTAATATTTATTTTCAAAAGTAAGTGAGATATATAATGTTATTTAATACACTAAATATCATTAAAATTGTATGATACACGTCATCCTTATGTAAAAAACACAGACTAATATATAACGCAGGAGGATGTTGAGTGTATGGGGTTAGGTACCCGAGTGTCATGGGAAGAAGAAGTCGATAGAGAAAACTCTCCAAGTAACTTTTTTTCCAGAAATGATCAACATCAATTGCAAATCATCGAGAAAGTATTCATGATGGGCTTTATGATTGAGCACTTTCGGCAAAGGTGAAAAATGAAGAGATTGTGCGATTAAGAAGAATACTAGATCGAGCAAAGAGATTGCCACTATGGAGGTCGATGGCGTCTGCCTAATCAATTCGAACATTGCACAAAAATAAAGCCTCACTCGATCTATCAAAAAAGCGTTAGAACCAGAGAAATGTGTCGGTATTGAATTAATTGGAGATGAGGAGGATATCCTTGGCGATTTTATTAGAGTGGAGATGCATAATAACTAAGTGTGCGTGTAAGGCTGTTTATTTTATAATTGTCAAAATGCTTAAATGAAAAATAGATATTTAAAGTATACTTTTTTTTTAACTTTAGGTGCCTAACGTATACCTCATCATTGTCGCCGCCGGCCTCCGTCGCTGATCCTACCCTTTTGGTCATCGAACTCAGCCGATTATTTTTTCCTACTCGCCGTCGCCGGAAATCAATGAACGGTGTACCAGTCGAGCATTAAACGTAAAATGTAAAATAACCGTTTGATTGACACACCGTTCGCCGATTTTCGGCGACGACGAGTGGGAAGAAATGGTCAGCTAATCCGGTGACCGAAAGAGTGGGGTCGACGATGACGGCCGACGGCAGTAGTGGTGAGGATTTGGTGCTTCGTTATTTTTAGGGTTTTAGGGACTGGTTTGAACATTTTTAAACAATTTGGGATTTTAAAAAAAATAAAATTTAAAGTTTTTTTCAAAAATAATTAAAAAATCAATATTTCTACCCCATGTCGCGTTTTAAATGGATAATGATTTTTTTAAAAGGCCGGACACTTCAAATTATAACTTTAGAAACTTTATGCACATATTTTTACAAAAAAAAATACTTTAGGCACCTAAAATTCAAAAAATGTATACTTTGGGCACTTATTTTTAATTTAAGCCTTGTCAAAACGGTTCTGATTAAATCAACCAACATCTCAAAAGGGATCAAATTATATGAGACCACCAACAAATACGAATAAGAAATAAAATCGTATGGGTCACCAAACGAACACCAAACGCTTGCAAAAGTAGTCATAAAACGTGTTATGAGGCAAAAGCATGCCATCAAGTCGGAGAAAACATGCCATAAAAGCTTAGAAAACATGCCATAAAGACAGAGGAAAGCATTACAAGATGTGCGAAGAAAAACAAAACAAATATATTCAAATATAAGAAAACAAAAATATATAAATTACCGATGGTCAGTAATCAACACCAAAATTAATACCGCCGTTGATTAAATAAAGAAAAAAATAAACTGTTAATAACACTCGTTGAGTTCAATATAAAAAGATTTTTAAATTTAAACATTTATATTATATTAGTAAAACATTTGTAGTAAGTTTGATCGTTCCTTCTTATATTTTTGTTTTTAACATTTTTTACCTATTGAATAAGTTCCGTGGCTTATCACTGTGCCAAACTTTTGTTGACATTTGGTCTTTACTTTTATATGTATATCATGTATATTAATGACAAATTCGATATTAGGGGTTTAATTTTTTCCCAATACTTGTTATTGTGGACTTCTTTCCCCCGATAATTGTTAGGGTAAACTACACCAACAGTCACCGAGCTATTGTTTATTTCCTATTTTAGTCGCACTTTTTTCTGGCAAAAACGTCACTAACATTATGTTTCGTTCTTATTTTGATTATTGGCCATTAAAATTTAACGCACTCGACCTGGATGCCACATTTTGGCTTCAAGCCCAAACCCAAAGCCAAAATCATAAAATTTTCTTTTCAAACATGATCAACCCATAAAGTTGCAAAAGCATTTAAAACCAACGATCAAAATAAATAAATAAATAAATATATGTAAATAAAATATTACGTAAGAGCTTCAGTTTTAAATTTAAGACGTTTGAAGGTACAATTTAAATAATACAATTTCAAAATAATAATTACAGACTCCACATGTAAGGTCCTATGAATACATAGTCCACTAGACTAAAATACCATACTTTGAAGACCACCACGTGCTAGAATCCCGGTCCGACAGTGCTTCACAATCCCGCGATCCAACGATCAACCTACTCACGGAAACAACGATTCTGAGCGCTGAGTTTACAAAGCTCAATGGTACACATATACTCTACTGTACTTCATGCTAATTATAAACGTAAGCATGCAAGCTAGTACGAGCAATAAGGAAAGATAAATAAACATGTGGCGTTACCATAATCGCTTAAACACGTGCCATAGCACAACAACACCTCAACAATACATCAACATGAAGATAAACAAATCAGGAGTGAGGCCCAATGTCATCTGACAATGAGAGACCCACCCATGCTCGGAATTTATTATCGAGCTGCTCAGAATCTCGCACCGAGTGGTATACTCAGAATCTCTCATCGAGTCTTCGCTTGAAATTTCTCATTGAGCGGGGCTCGGAATCTCGCATCGAGCAAATATCATCACTCAAAATCTCACATCGGATGACCTTCATTTCATCACTTGAAATCTCACATCGGATGGCCTTCATGTGTTGCAACACTCACTCACTGGGTATCCGGATCCCACCAAACAAAGACTCATAACTAAACAAAGTGCCCTACCTGGCACATAACCATACATGATCCGCCACGGATCCATACAAGTGCCCTACTTGGCATACAACCATCAAACGACCCACCACGAGTCCCTATTGTTGCTATTACAACCAATCAAGCATTACCGAGTTGTTACATTTTATGGAAGAGTAATACAATTCATTTATATCGATTCACATATTCTCGTATATTACAGTAATAACCACTTGTTAAACATATTCATCAAGTTCCATCATCAACTAACCTTTAGGCCAAATAGTATTAATTACCGATTCCATAAGTGATTATCGAGTATAAGCCGATATTAATTATGATGCCCTATTATACTCCTAAAGCATATGAGAGTCATTATAGTTTGTTTATAGCGCATTAAAATCACTTAATCAAACATATTATTATATTCAGGTAATACATGAGGAATCATCATAAATCAGTCAAACAACCAGTCATACAATTAGATAATCATATGGATATTCAAACAATCCTATACGATCTCTATAGCTCATGACAATCTCAACATTCTCAAGCTCATCAAGTATCATAATAATTATCAAGCCTTGTAATAACAGTACCAACGCATGCGTATTACTCATCTCCTATTTTGCAGCCGCTAACATGCAAGACAATTACACTTATAATGCTCATTAAGTATTTTGGAGTTCGAGGTGTACTAACCTTGTGCTGACATCGCTAAAATCCTCATCCTAGCTTCCCAGAATACCACTTGGTTCGATAATCGACCCCGATCAATCATCGCATATCAACAATTAAGAAAACACTTAAACTCCAAACACCTCATAAGCCAAGCGAAGGGTCAAACACATAAAAACAACTTACTGGGGTTTGAATTTGGCAAAACGGACTGTGTCATTGGATCCGGAACGTCGAGAAACCCCATAGTAGGGTCCCCCAAAAAAGTCAACGTTGGTCAACGTGCCAAGTTAGGCCGAGTCCACTCGGGTGGCTCGGTCCCCCTAGTGTTGGACCATGCCCACGCGCAGTGGTGGCGCGTGGGTCCAGCTCTGACGGCCTTTGGAGACCAAACTTCACCGGTCGACTGTTCTCGAGCTCGTGAACTCGGTGGTGGCCTCCGTTTCTTGATTCGAGCCCTCTAACCCCCTTGAACAGCCCAACTCAAAACTTTTTCTCTCTCACCATCTCCAACGGCAACTCTGACGACAGTGATGCTGGTATCGATGGACTCGTCTCGGCGAGATGAACACAATGGCGATGGTGGTGTCGTGATTGGACGGCTAGGTCTCCATAGATTGAAGTTTGAAATTCTTACCCCAAACTTTTCCTCTCTTCTATCTCTTTCACTTTTCCCATCTTTTTCATTTTCTATCTCTTCCATCATTCCTCTTCCCTCTTTCCAACTACCCAGTTACTATTTAAAATTCAAACAACATTTTTTTTATTTCTTTTTTTTCATATTTACCCCTAAGCCTAATTACACATTTTTAATTGGGCCATGAACCGCAGGCCCAATACTCGGTTCAAGACCCGATTCGTTAACCGAAAACCCGCGTCGTTACATAAAAACTTAACGGTGATGCTGACATGAAATTTTGACAAAATACACTAAATCAACACTAGGTTTGTAGAAGTTATCGAGACAAAGGTTGAGGGACGGAACTTCAGATCCTAGATGAGAGCCAACCACTTCTGAAACATGCCTACCATAACAGCGAGAGCAAATTTGGGGAGGCCATCGAAGCAAAGAAAAAAAACTCACACAATGTCGAAGCCATTGTATAAAGATATTTTTGGTTTGCTCGATAAAATTACAGTTAAAACTACCTTCCGTAATTGATGTTCTATAAGTGTTAATCCAATAAAATAATAAATCAATAAAATATTGATTTTAATTGAAATATTAAATCGAACAGTACAAAAATAAGAACGATACAACATATATAAATCAAACCGATTTGAAATAAAACCGAAAAGAAATGTATTGAGGCCCGCACGAATGGATTTTCTTTAAGACATATTTTTGGCTACTCTTATGGTGCTCAAGCTCGTTGATCGTCTGTCTCCCAATATACAACAACATATGATTAACCACGGTTGTACTACTGTGGAGATCACGAACTGACCCTTGCTTTCGCCTACCACCAAAAACTACTTTGTAAAATTCTCACCCCAAACTTTTCCTCTCTTCTATCTCTTTCACTTTTCCCATCTTTTTCATTTTCTCTCTCTTCCATCATTCATCTTCCCTCTTTCCAACCACCCAATTACTATTTAAAGTTCAAACAACATTTTTCATTTTTTATTTCTTTTTTTTCATATTTACCCCTAAGCCCAATTACACATTTTTAATTGGGCCATGAACCGCAGGCCCAATACTTGGTTCAAGACCCGATTCGTTAACCGAAAACCCGGGTCGTTACATAAAAACTTAACGGTGATGCTGACATGAATTTTTGACAAAATACACTAAATCAACACTAGGTTTGTAGAAGTTATCGAGACAAAGGTTGAGGGACGGAACTTCAGATCCTAGATGAGAGCCAACCACTTCTGAAACATGCCTACCATAACAGCGAGAGCAAATTTGGGGAGGCCATCGAAGCAAAGAAAAAAAACTCACACAATGTCGAAGCCATTGTATAAAGATATTTTTGGTTTGCTCGATAAAATTACAGTTAAAACTACCTTCCGTAATTGATGTTCTATAAGTGTTAATCCAATAAAATAATAAATCAATAAAATATTGATTTTAATTGAAATATTAAATCGAACAGTACAAAAATAAGAACGATACAACATATATAAATCAAACCGATTTGAAATAAAACCGAAAAGAAATGTATTGAGGCCCGCACGAATGGATTTTCTTTAAGACATATTTTTGGCTACTCTTATGGTGCTCAAGCTCGTTGATCGTCTGTCTCCCAATATACAACAACATATGATTAACCACGGTTGTACTACTGTGGAGATCACGAACTGACCCTTGCTTTCGCCTACCACCAAAAACTACTTTGTAAAATTCTCACCCCAAACTTTTCCTCTCTTCTATCTCTTTCACTTTTCCCATCTTTTTCATTTTCTCTCTCTTCCATCATTCATCTTCCCTCTTTCCAACCACCCAATTACTATTTAAAGTTCAAACAACATTTTTCATTTTTTATTTCTTTTTTTTCATATTTACCCCTAAGCCCAATTACACATTTTTAATTGGGCCATGAACCGCAGGCCCAATACTTGGTTCAAGACCCGATTCGTTAACCGAAAACCCGGGTCGTTACATAAAAACTTAACGGTGATGCTGACATGAATTTTTGACAAAATACACTAAATCAACACTAGGTTTGTAGAAGTTATCGAGACAAAGGTTGAGGGACGGAACTTGAGATCCTAGATGAGAGCCAACCACTTCAAACACACGCCTACCATAACAAATGAGAGCAATTTTGGAGGCCATCAAGCAAAGAAAAAAAAACTCACACAATGTCGAAGCCATTGTATAAAGATATTTTTGGTTTGCTCGATAAAATTACAGTTAAAACTACCTTCCGTAATTGATGTTCTATAAGCGTTAATCCAATAAAATAATAAATCAATAAAATATTGATTTTAATTGAAATATTAAATTGAACAGTACAAAAATAAGAACGATACAACATATATAAATCAAACCGATTTGAAATAAAACCGAAAATAAATGTATTGAGGCCCGCACGAATGCATTTTCTTTAAGACATATTTTTGGCTACTCTTGTGGTGCTCAAGCTCGTTGATCGTCTGTCTCCCAATATACAACAACATATGATTAACCACGGTTGTACTACTGTGGAGATCACGGACTGACCCTTGCTTTCGCCTTCCACCAAAAACTACTTTGTAAAATTCACAAAGTAAAACAATAAAAAATTTATGTGGTTTTTTGGTTGTGTTGAAACCAAAGGAATGTCATTCTATTTTATAGGGGAGTGGGTTAGGTTAAATGTGAGAAACAGATATTCCGAAATGAAAAAATTATTTTACAGTGGGTAAAATATTCGTAGGTCCACGTAAAACCTGATTGGTGCAAACATTCGCGTCGCCCATATAGTGCATGTGCGCCTCAACCTGAATGGGTTCAATGAGCTTCGATCTACACCCTACGCTAGCGTGCGAGGCAAAAATTAGATATAAGTCATTCAACGATCGTCAAGTGGGTAAGTGTATATAAACACTTCCCATTCAATTTATCCTATCAATGTGGGATAAGGGGTTTTCACTTCCTTATTCAAATCACAACTACCCTACTTTGAGCATCAATTTCTAGTTCATCACTCAACCGTTTTGAGTATATGAGATATCGTTGTAAATGTCTCATAGAGTAAAATTAGATCCAATAAAATCATTAGTCGAATCTCCACCTTTATCCATTCGAAATATGGCTCAAAATTACCATTTTCCTCACATTTTTCCAACAATTGATCTCTAAATAAAAATATTTAATTCCGCCATTGTATAACATGTTCTAACGGACTTAAAATAGATATGACTTCGAACTCACAGAATGTTGAAGCTATGATGACGGCGGGCTTCTTCCCTAATGTAGCAAAACTAGATAAAAGAGTCTATTGCCAATCAAGCAATCTAATCAGTAGGGTGTTTAAACGGTCTATTAAATCGAATTAATTGATCAAATCAAATTAATTTCGTTAAACGGTCAGTCACCAAATTTTTTTCAATCGATGAACCATTTTGAACACCCCTGCTAATTAGTGTGTCCACATCCACCCAAGAACGAGTTTGGAGAACGCACTTTTTCTGGTACTATATGAATGCATAATCAATAGCACCAGAATGTACGTGCTTAACCTTTTGAAAATTGATGCAGACATACTGCCTTGGATTAATCCTAATTTGAAAAGACAAGCCAATGTACCAGCCAAATATCTTAGCATATGCACTATCAATTTATTTGCGCTATATCTCGAAATATTTGTTTATATATTTTATACAGGTAACAGTCATATATCAAGCATATGCACCATAAATTTATTTGCATTATATCACATAATATTCTAGATATAATGTAAAAAAAACCCCATAATGTTTGACTGAATAATTATTTTGGTCTTTATTTTTTTTGAAGAAATTAACCCTCAACATTTTATTTTGAATCAAAATGGCCTATCCGCGGATGAAAATTGTTACTCAACTAACGCTAAACAACTTGAAATGACTTGACGGAATAACATATCAATAAAAATATTAATTTTATATTTTATATAAAAATTATTTTTTAACTGGTGTGACATTCTTTCAAGTCAACACTTTTGATTATATGATTTTTTTATTTTATACTTATATTTTATATCATTTGTGAATTAGAAACATTGGCTTGAAAGGTAACATGTAAAAACATGAAACAATCCAAGCCTTTATGAGGGAGTGGCTCGTGTGTTTTATATATGATAACATATTTAAGGTGCTCTTTTTATATAAAGATAGGTTTGAATTTATTAATTTAAATATATCAATATAATCTCAAAAAAGAAATGAATTTGAATTTCTGATGATATTAGTCCTGCAATGATTTTCAATTTTCTTTTATAAAGAAAGGAAAAAAGATTGTCCAAGATGGAACTCAAAATTTGATATCAACTAAGACCGAAACGATGCCCTCCCTCAGTACAAAATTGAGTATTCAATGTGCTTAAATCTTAAATACACATATTAAACATGAAAGAAAATTGATTGGTGTGGTTAGTACACTCTTACTGATACTCAAAGATAGCAATCTAGAAAAGTACCAATACTCCATTCAAAGTCATAATCTATAATTATTTTTATACTGAATCGATAAAATTTAAATAGTTAC
>JAGYYJ010001739.1:0-37870 GCA_019671005.1 Hibiscus mutabilis | reverse complement strand
AACAATCTTCAGGAAACACCAGATTGCATATTAGTGCATGCACACAAAATTCAGAATCAAGCCATCATTATTAAAGAAGGGATAGAAATTTTGTCATACCTTATCGGGAGAAGGCGGTCCATTGAAAAAATATAATGCTTTCGAAAACCTCCCAAATCCCAACCCTGATTCTCAGCAGATATAGACCCTTTGTACGTTCCAGAATACAAATAAGCGGACCTTCGTTTAAGAAGGTACTTAGGTCTTGGTTTAGGAAGTTGGGGATGCATACAACTCTTGCTAAAAATTCTACCAACATTTGATGAAGCACCCTGCAGTTTTTTTTTCAGTTGATGAAGTTAAGCAATTCAAAACAACCCATGATTGTAACAAAAATGGATACTATATAAAAATTGCAATCTTCTTAGACAAATATACATACACTTCCAGAGTGAAGATAAAGTCAGAAACACAGAAACATTTGTACATGAAAATGTATACAATGTGTACAAATAACAGAAACAAATGCATGGAATCATGATAGTTTACTTGCCTGAATACTGAAAATGGAGAAAGGAGATGATGGTGATGATATGGCTGTAGATAAACAGTTTTCCATTTTTCTTAACAGTGGGTGACACAGTTAAAAAGAGAATGAATTTACAAAGTAGTGACTGGAAAAAGAGAAGGTTTAAAGATCAACAGGGTTATGCTGTGCAATTGTTGATTGATTGTTTTGATATTTAAAACACAGCCGTTAATATGGACCAAACATCCCAACTCTTCAACAGTTGTCTTTAGAAGAATTTGGAATCTCGAATGTGAAAGAAGTAAGGGGATGGACCCAAGATATTTATAAAATTCAAAGTATTATGTTATTCGGATATTAATAAAGTAAAAATATCTCATGCAGCCTCAGTGTTACAAACGAAAAATTCTCACAAACACTTTAATTTTGGGGTTAAACACTCAGTTTAAGAGTTTAAGTATAGGAGTTTGAAATTTATAGTTTATGTTTAGAATTTAAGATTTACAAGTTAGGGTTTAGTTTGTAAGATAGTAATATGGTTAGTGGTTTAAGTTTTAACTTATAAACTCTAAATTCTAACCATACCCTCTAAATCTAAAACTCATCCACTAAAACCTTTAAATAAAATCTCTTAACCTTAAAACAAAGATACTTGCTGAAACAAAGTTTTTATAGAGCACTTGTGCATGGAATAATTATTTATTAAAAAATAGTGTAGACTTTTGTTTTCAATCGGTTAATCATCGATTATACATGGACAATCATCTCATACACAAATGCTGTAAATTATTTTTAAACAAACATGTATAATACAAGTTTAAAATCTAAAATTGAAATTCTAACCATAAACTACTAAATACTAAATCTTAAATTTTAAACCCTAAATTCCAACAATAAATTCTAAATTCTATATCTACAATCTAAACCCCTAACCTTTAAACTCTAAATTAAACTGTGTGACTGTATAAGATAATAATCTTTTAATTATCTATATTATTGATTTATTACGTTTTTTTTATTGAACCATTGATTTTTATTAAATCATGGTTGTGAAATGTTAGGGTTTTTTTGAAATTATATATTCGATTTAAAAGTACTAATCAAACAATGATTAACATTAATATGTGCCTCGTTAAAAAATCTTTCTAAACTTATATAAAGTGAAAAAAAAGTGCAATATATTAATGTATTTACAACATCACAAGTTCACAACACAAACTAACATCAGCGATAAAACAATGACTGAAACATGAAGAATCAGCGCAATATAGCATCAAAAATACACATAAAAACCACCCTATAATCGAAACTTTATTAAATCGTTGTTGTGAAATGTTAGTTGAAATGATTAATTTTAGTTTATTTTTTTTACAAAATAAGATCTTCTCAAATTAGAAATTAAACTTGGTTTAGGGGTTAAACGTACTCACAGACCCAAGTTTGAGTCCTCTTGTTCCCACCTTATTTTCTGATTTTAGTAAACTATTTCTAATTAAAATTAAGATTAAATTAATAAAAATGTAAATAGTGGGATCAAATTTATTATTATACAAATTTATTTAACTTGCTGACACATTAGCAATTTAGTTGATAGTCAAACTTGTTTGAAACCAAATAAAAATTTAATGACTTAATTGATATTTTTTAATTCGATTATCAATATAGAACAAAGTCAATAATTTAATGATATTAGATAATTTACCCTAAAACAAAGCATTTACATTGGAGTACAAGATCAATCTCGCAATTGGAGCTCTTTGTCAAAATAAATCCCCACAAGGCCATAATTTTTTTTTGTGTGGCTTAAGTGAAAAATAAGTGCATAAAGTATACTATTTTTTAAATTTAAGTGCCTAAAGTTTTAAAGGTTATAATTTAGGTGTCCGACTATTAAAAAAACTCGTTATCCATTTAAAACGCAACACGTGGCATGAATATTGATTTTTTTAATTATTTTAAAACTTTAAAATTTAAATTTATTTTCAAAAATCCCAAAACTTACAAAAATGTTCAAACCAGTCCCTAAATCCTAAATCCCCAAATCATCACCACTGTCGCCGCCGTCACCAACCACACCCGTTCAGTCGTCAGACCCAGCCGACCATTTTCCCCAATTCTTCGTCGTCGAAAATTGGCAAATGGTGTGCCAATCGAACCGTTATTTCACGTCCGACGTTCAATGTTCTGTTGGCACACCATTCGCCGGTTTTCGACGACGACGAGTGAGGGAAAATGGTCGACTGGGTCTAGCGACTAAAAGGGTGGGGTCGGCGCCGGCGGCAACAGCGGTGAGGATTTAGGATTTAAGAATTTGGGGACTATTTTATAAAGTTTTAGAATTTCAAGATCTTTTTGTAAAAATTTAAATTATTAAAAAAATAATTTAAAGAAATTAAAAATAACATGTGCCAATTTTGTATTGGTTAATATTTTTTTAACTTTTTTAACAGCCGAACACCTAAAATTATAACTTTTAAAATTTTAAGTACCTATTTTTATAAAAAAATACTTTAGACACCTAAAATTTAAAAACGATATACTTTAAGCACTTATTTTTCATTTAAACCTTTTTTGTAACCACATGATATCTTAAGTATTCGTGCCTTTAAAGGTAGAGCTAGAAATTTTTTGTTCTGGTGCCAAGTTAAAAATCAAAGCTTTTTGGAGCTAAAATTAAAAAAATGAATAATTAATTCTTAAAAGGGATAAAATACAAAATCTTCATTTAATTAAGGAATAAATATAGATTAAATTGTACTAATGATTTTTTGAAGGAACTAAGAATATAGTTTCTTATAGCTTTCGTGTATTTGAAACTTAGTTCTTTTATTTTTATTTTCAAAATTTTATTCCTTCAAGTTTTTAAAATTAGAACAAGTACATTTTACCGGTTGGTCGAACTCTCATATTTGTTCACTCGTGTTTTCTTAGGACATAAATTCTAGACTCACTAGGAAAACTCTCATTTCTTACCCTAAATTCTCTCTTTCCTTTCCTTCTAGGATTCATATTAAATTTAAAATTTGTCAAGAAAAATAGAATTGAATATTTTAGTCTTATTTTATTGTTATATTTCGTCTTTTAAATCCATTGTTGTGTATTTTAAAATAAAAATATATTACCAACAAGGGTTAGGTTACCATGTAACGCACATTGCTCGCCCAAGGTGAGAAGTCAAGTTTAAATTTTGGAGATAAAATTATTAGGATATACAACTATAAATTTTAAATATGGACTATAAAATAGACATGTAATATACTATAAAAATATATTAACTTAAAAATTATATAACAATAAAAATGACGCTGGAATGGATCTGAGGTTAATGGAAAATTTTCAACGTCGTTAACAATTAAAAAATAAAGGATCAAATTTTAAATATGCGAAGAGTGTAGGTACTTGAAGCACATTTTAGCAAAAGGAAAAAGAATTTAAGACGATGAGACCTTCGTAGTTTTGATTGGAATTGAGCAGCACCTGCAGAGAGTAAAAAATAAAAAAAAAAACCCGGTTCGGTTCCCCTTTTAAAACTGACTATAAGCTCCATTCTCAATTGCTTTAGCTTCTCCTCTCTACAAAACCCTATTAAAATCATCTCTAGAAATAAAAAGCGCCGTTCTACTACTGCTGCTGCTTCATCGTTTGCTTTTCTTCCTCACAAAGTTAAGTTATGGCGGAAATCAACGATAAGAAGCGCCAGAAAATGGAAATTACCCAAAAGCAGAAACGAAAACGAAAAGATGGTGAGTTTGGGAAAGAAGAAAGAAAAGGAAACAATGACGAAGCGGCGAAACGCAGCGTTGAAACCCAAGCAAAGAGTAACCCAAACAAGAGAATGAAGAGCGTTTCCCCTTACGGGAATTACAAGCACTATTATGGCTACAGAGTAAGAAAAGCCCCTTTTATATTTCCTTGTTTTGTTTTTTATGAAAAAAATTGGGTTTTTAATTTTTTTATATGCATGGTTAGATTGGACCGGGTGCTGAAAAAGAAGAAGATCCTCGGATTAAGGTGTTTAAGAAAGATTGGTTTGAAGGGAAAGATTGCTTGGATATCGGTTGTAACAGTGGCATTATTACAATCCAAATTGGTACTTTTTTTTTACTAAATTGTTTTTATGTGTTATAAAGGCCATTCTGTTGAATTTGCTGCATTTTTATCTCTCTTTTTTTCCTGCTGGAGTTTATGTCGCGTCATTAGTGTGCTTTTAGGGTATAAAGTTAAGGTCTTGCCCTCTTTGAGTTCGTTGTGCCGAAGATCGATGAGCTTTCTAGGTTGTCTCCCTGTTCTAAAGGCGACTCCGGATGCTTGAACATGAGAATCTATGACCGTGAGAGCATATGGTGCCTTGGGCTGCAAAGTGAGCACATGGGAAGACTTGAACCCATGACCTCTAAGAATATAGGGGGCATGGGTGAAGGGTGGTACCTGTCTTTCCATGTGCTTGTATTTCAGCGACTGTGTCATCATGTGCTATAGTTTTTCAGCTGCCATTGTTTCACCTCTTCAGGTATCAAGAGGCGCCTTGGGACGATGCTTTGTGGGTGCATTGTTCTATAGCGGCTGCTGTTGAGCGCAACTTTGTGGGTGCATTGTTCTATAGCGGTTGCTGTTGAGCGCAATGTCATCCAAAGAATACATAATCTTAGCGTTCTTAGGACAATGCTTTAACGGTTGCAATGATCCTGTTGTTTATTGTCTTTTCTAGCTTAAGATTCTAACTCTAAAACTGTGATGAGAATTTGTGGTATTTGGTTGTATTTGTTAACATTGGTCTTCTTCTTCATGTTTATGCAGCAAAGAAGTACAATTGTGAGAGCATCCTCGGAATCGACATTGATTCTGGTAAGATTCTAATCTTTAGCCCTCATATTGTAAGATTTTTTTCATTTTGACTTTTGCTTATGTTGTGTTCTTTTGTGTTGGAGAAGTTCAGTTCTGCATGTGGTGTTTTTTAGTGTTGAAGTTCTGTTGCTAGGCTGAAATTGAAGGAAGATTAATGCAATTTTCTTCTTCTTCTTTCATTCTTAGGCCTAATTGAAGAAGCATATTGGCACCTTAGAAAATTTGTGAAAATGCAAACTGCTGGGAAGAAAAATACAAATGATTCCAATGCAAAGGTTGTACAAGATTTAAATGGGTCAGAGGAGTGTGCTACTAAATCTTTGAATATGGGTGCTGACAATGGTTCAAGTCATAATTCTTCTGGTGAAAGAAATCTATCAGATATAGTTTCTTTTCGACAACAAAATTTCGTGAGGAGTCGTCTGCCTGATAAGCAATATGATACAGTTCTTTGGTAAGTCTTCTCTTGTTTTATACACATGTATGGGTATTGGCTTCAGTTAATCTGTAGAGTTTGGTCCTTTTTTACTGTAAAATTGTGCTTTATAAAGTTATTATACATAAATGCGAATGTGATCTTACATACGATCACTTGACTTTTAACTTCAACGATAAATTATTAGATGATGCATTGTTTTCATGGATTCTTTTGCAATGCAGTTTGAGTGTGACGAAGTGGATTCACCTGAACTGGGGTGACGTTGGCTTGATTACTGCATTCTCAAAGATTTGGAGACTTCTGCGTCCGGTAATTTTATTTTCACCTTTGTTGGACCAAATTCTTTTCATTAATGAGTTTCAATTTTCTTTCACTTGTGGAAGAATTCATGTACTATCATTGGTCATCTGATTGCATGTGATATGAACGTGAGCAGGGTGGCATTTTCATATTGGAACCTCAACCTTGGAATTCATATGAAAAGAACCGCAGAGTCTCTGAGGTAGGGCTCTATTTTTTCTTTTCAAGATGAATGTGAACTTCAATACTTCTCATATGGCACTTTTACATCATTATTATTTTCTACAATATATTGCAGACAACAGCAAGCAATTATCATGATATCAAGTACCGACCCGATTTCTTTCGGGAAATGCTTCTAGACAAGGTATGTAATTTTTCATTAAAGGATGCTTAGGTTCCGGGACAGATGGTTCACTCGGTTATTGACTTAAGAATTGCATATCTGATTCACAGATCGGATTTAGAAGAGTGGAAGATCTAACTTCAGAGCTATCAGGCACTAAAGCCGGTTTCGATAGATCAATCTTTGCATACTACAAATGACAGGTTCTAATGGACCGAATTTTGCTATGTTGTGTTATGTGAATGTCTGGTTTCGATGGTCCAAATTTTGCATTCTACAAATAACTGTAGAAGAAGGGGTAACTAAAGACTTCCCAGGGACGTGACTTGGTATGGCAGCAGACATGGATTTACAGATACATGGAGGCAATTGTGTTGCTGCTGCAGCTGCTCCCCCGGCAATTCTGAAAGTTTTTGTAAAATATTTTGGAACTATCAGAACAGTAAACTTGGTTTTCAGTGAAATGTGTTCGTATCCTTAAATTCTGCAGATTTTGGACAATCTTGTGACAGCACAAAACCTGCACCAATCATCTTAGCAGTACAATTTTAAGAACTCCACACCCAACTTCAAAACAAAGTTCAGGTTGATAATATACACACAAACTGGCCTACACTGTCAATTTTCAAAAATGGAATTCAGTTTTGGCAATTGAAATTCTACAGTGAGTGGAAAACTTTAGTTCAACATTAGCAGCATTTTTTATTCTAAGTAGCCTTGTTTGGAAAACAATTTTTTGAGCTAAAATTAGATATTGGATCTGTTAAATTCACTAAATTAAATGTTTAGTAAACATAGGATTGCAACGAATTGAGTTAAAACCTCTCAAATTTAAAAAAAAAAACTCCTTTTAGGAATTTTTGGATTAGAGAATTGGATATAAGAGTTGCGAAGACTCTTTTGCCCTTAAAAATTAAAAAAAAAAATCTTTAATAACTTAAATTTGAATACTAATAAAATTAAAAAATAATTTAATAAATAAAAAATTAATATATACATCTAAATTTAATAATTAATAAATTATATCAAAAATATGGTTAGTAATGTTGTATTTAAAAAAAATCATAAATCTAATTAATATTAATAGGTATAAAATATTGCCAATCAATAAATTATTAAAATAGATATTGAATATAATAGTGTATTTATATGTCATTTTGCTTGTTCAAATAATCAAACAACTATCAACTATCAGTTAATTTACTAAACATTTTTATACAATCAACTAGTCAAATCAACTAATATAATCAGCTATCAATTATCAGCTAATATAATTTGTTATCAACTATCTACTAATTATCAAATAGGAACAACATATTCTAGACATCTTATCTTGCTCAAGAACAAAATGTATCCCAAGAGTCCCAGTCTCAAAGGAATTACCAACAACTTATCGCAGCTCTTTCACGGTACAAGCTGCTTGAATTTGTTCACTAATTAATTCAGTAGCTAATAATGCACGTATTTTTTTATCTTATATAAATTTAAATTTTTGACATAAAAATATAATATTTTTATTTAATCAAAAAATTGAATTGTTTATTTGTTTGTTTAAATCTATACCTTTAAAGGGAAAAGGAGCATATATATCTTTCTTACGAAAAATATCTTTATAGTTTGGCTTAAATGAAAAATAGATGCTTAAAGTGTGTCTTTTTTTAATTTTAAGTACTTAAAGCATTTTTTTTATAAAAATAGGTGGCTAGAGTTTTAAAAGTTATAATTTTAGGTGCCTAAATTTTTTTTTTTGTAAAAATAGGTGCCCAAAGTTTCAAAAGTTAAAATTTTATGTCCCTAAATATGCCACGTGTCAAGCATTGGTTGGTTAAAAAAATTAACACCCATTAGTAGTTATACACTTAAAATTATAACTTTTAAAACTTTAGACACCTGTTTTTCTTTTAAGCCTTTTAGTTTCGTGTTTGACTATGAAAGGACCAATATTTGGTGACAAAAATAATGAAATAAGGCTCTAGAATAGCTAATATTATTATTCTATATTATTAACGTGGTTAAGAAATATGTCAATCTTCTGTACTTTTTAGTTTATGTACGTCCCAACATTATAAAACTTTAGTTTTATACTTAAATCTTAAGTCCTAATACTTAAATCTTAAGTCCTAACAAAAACAAAAAAATAGTTGGGTGTACTAGTATACTGCAGTCTATTTATTTTGCTGGTGTTGTATCAGGTTTTAGTGTGGTGTCGATCCCATTGTAACGATGTGTTGATAGTATGAATAATATTTTAGGGTAGTCTTTTTAAGTAAAGATGCCGTGAAGGATGTGGGTAGCACTTAGAACCATAATTATATATATGGTGTAAATGAATAGAGCGTGCTACGAACTGTTCGTATAACGTTTGTTTATTAAGCTAAATAAACGAGTATGAACAAAATTTTTTTGTTCACGAACAAGCTCGTTTATAGGCTTATTTACAAGCTCTTTAATTAGCTCGTTTATAAGCTCGTTTGTAGGTTCATTTATTGGCTCGTTTATATGATGGAAATGCTTGTGGGTGTATCTAAATACTACTTTTTTGTTGTTGCTAAGGATATTATATAAGTTCATGTTGAAATGTAAGTTTTATTTTGTTGATTTTGTTTTATTTATTGTTAATTTAGTTAACATTTATGAACATATAAACGAACATGTTCGCAAACACTTAAACAAACACGTTCACAAACACTTAAACGAGCACGTTCGTGAATACTAAACAAACGAACACAAACACCTTCAAAAATAAATAAACGAACACTAACACAATATTAAAAATTTAAACAAACATGAATCGAACATAAACACATTTAAAAATAAACAAATGAACACGAACATAACTTTTCGTTCAAGCTCGGTTCATTTACACCTCTAATTATATACATTTGGAATATGCCCTTGAAGGCACAAGAAAGAAGTAAGTATATTAAGTGAAGGAATGATATCAAATAATCAAATATATTATTAAGAAAAGTAAAACAAAGGCTTAAATAAAAAATATGTACTAAAAGTATGCATTTTTTTGGGTACCTAAAATATTTTATTGTAAAAATAGGTGCTCAAAATTTTAAAAGTTATAATTTTAGGTGTGTGACCGTTAATGAGTGTTAAATTTTTTTAACTAATCAATGATTGACACGTGACATATTTAGGTTACCTAAAATTTTAATTTTTTAAATTTTGGGCATCTATTTTTACAAAAAAAAAAAACTTTAGGCACATAAAATTATAACTTTTGAAACTTTAGACACCTATTTTTACAAAAAAATACTTTAGACACCTAAAATTTTAAAAAAATATACTTTAAATACCTATTTTTTATTTAAGCCTAAAACAAAATTAGAATTTAAGATACAACTACTGCGTCGGTGATTAAAATATCTTAATCAACAATATATGGGTAAAAATAAATTAAATATCTATAAATATTTGAATATGTATCATCTTGGACCGGTGCGGGTATATTCAGGTACAGCGTTGGACCACATAACTATCCAAGTCTTGTTTCAATGATTCAATGACACGTATGGTGAAGCCAAAGACATTTATTACGTGCGGAAGAGTACAGAGTTCATGCCTATCCATGAAAACAGGTGATTGTTTTCAAGGTGACACGTGGGACCACAGGGTTTGCTAAATTTAAAACACGTGGAGATGTTGAGTCACTGCCATGTAAGAGTCAGCCTTGATTTAAATTTTATCTTAAGTATTTATGATGGATTTTTAAAAATTTATTCAAACCAATCACGTAAAATGGCTTCTTTGGTTGAATATTGTTATTCGAGAAAAATTTTCAACGTATTGTATTTTTTAAATTATTTTTAAATATATTATAATCTCTATAGTAAATATAAAGCCGGATTATTTTCTTTTTGTCTTCAAGCAGTGTTTAAATTTTTTATTAAAAATTTAAAGTCGAATTGTTTTCTTTTCATCTTCAAACGGCGAGGTGACAGCATGTAAGGAATCATGCTTCACTTTTCTTCAATTTTTAATAAAAAAAATAGTGCATTGTTCATAGACGGGTTGTACTTAATTCATCTTTAAATTCACTGTTCAAGCTGCAATAAGTTTGAAAATAATTTGGTTAGTACAATACATTCGAAAATATTTTTTCAAGTACAATATTGAGCCAATTTCTCCCACGTAAAACACTTTGAATAAAAAAAATTCTAGCATTTATTTTGGATAATTAAAGCTAATTTTTAACTCCATGATCATATAACATAAATGGGTAAAATTTTGATACATAGATTACACAAGCCTGTATATTTATACTATAAAAATCAAATCCTAAATTTCTAACCCTAACCCTAAAAAACTAAACCCTAAACCTTATACTCTAATTTTAAACACTAGCCTTAAATTCTAAACCCTATAGCCTTAAACAACAACCCATAAAACTAAAAGGCACGTGTAAACTAAAGTTTACATGCCCGTACATCAAAGTTTTTTCCCATATAAATTTCATCGTTATTAGATAGTTATAATAATTTATTTATATTTGTGTAAAATTATGTTAATTTTATATAATTTCTTATTCTTTTATATGAATGATATTTTTAATAGTTCAACTATTGAATTTCATATTTCATTAGTAATTTAAAAAAATAAATTATTTGATATAGAAATTTCCAACTATTAAATCTATATTAATAAATAGAGGTGAGTAAAATTCGACTCGAAAAATGATTTTTTTCAATTTTGAGTTATTCGAGCGAGTTATTTAAGTCAACTCGAGTAATTCGAAAAAATTCCAAGTTCGAGTCGAGTTGAAATTTGCCCAACTCAAAAAACAAAAAACTGAAGAAAAAAAAAAGGATTTTACATTTTTGCTATTTAGTTTATGATTTCATTTTCTTGAATTTCTCATTCATTGTAAGTCCATTTTTTACCAAATTTGAATCACATGTTCCTAAACTAATTTAGAATACTTATTCAGCTTCAATTAATATTTTTAAAATAAAGTTCCTATTTTTTTAATTTAGCCTCTCAATTTTGAATGATTTCCTATTTCTTCGATTCATCTTTTTTTTAAGTCTATTTTTGACCAAAATTAAATCACATGATTCACTAACACTATATAATATGTACGTAACTTCAATTCATATTTTAAGCAAAATGTTTTTGTAATTTAGTCCCTTAACTTTATATTTTATTCAATTTAATCATTCAACTGAATTTTTTTGTAAACTTTTTCTTTACATCAAATTATTGACTCATTTATACTCTCATCAATACTTTATCTCCAAAAGTCCTTATTTAAAAATAACATTATAAATATATTTTAGAAGTTTAGATGATATTTTTTTATTATTAAATAATATTACAAATCTTATTTATACGTATGAAAAATAATATAATAAAATATATGCATATCTTATATGGTTAGAGAAAGTCGTTTAAATTGAAATCAAACCGTACTATAACGTGATAAATAATTACAATTAAATTTGTATAAAAACTCGAAAACTCGACTGACTTGAACTCGACTCGAATTTCATAAACTTGAATCGAATAAAAAATTTCAAATTAAGTTTGAGTTATAAAATATAATGTGTCAACTCGAATAACTCGAAATTTTTTAACTCGACTCGACTAAACTCGATCGAACGCTCACCCTTGTTAATAAATATGACATTTTAAGTTTATTTTAAAATTTATATACATAACAAACACAATTATATTAATAAATTTATTATTAAATTATCAAAATATTAATCATGCACTGAATTAAAGTTATCATAATTCTACACTAATATAAATAAATATATGCAGTTTGCTCAATCAGTTAAGAACGGTTGCGATCAATTTATATGAAATCGAACGGCCGTAGCATCCTGGCGGCTAGGGTTGAACATTCTATTAAAGTCGAATTGAGTTAAAAGTTTTTGAGTTAGTCGAGTTTACAAGTTCTATTTTACGACTAAAATATTATTTGAAATTTGTTCGATTCAATTCGAGCTAAGTTAAATAAAATTTTTAAATTTTCGTACAAATTTAATTGTAAGTATTTATAATATTATAATACATTATTTAAATTTAAACTACTTTTTATATTCATATAGAATGTACATATATATATCATATAAAATTGAAAGTCCATCCCAAACTTAAAAACTGATCAAATAATTAATATTTTTTTAGAAATTCAAATTTATATTTTACAACATAAATTTTAATTATTTTTTTTTTAAAATCGAATCTAAAAATTTGATTTTTTTTTAAAATCCAATTTTGTTCGCCCACTGCAACAAGTTTGCTCCCCCTCACAAACGGCATTACAAGATGTGTATGCTGTGCAACTTGCGATTGAAAAACAATACCAATAAAATAAAAGGAAAGAAAGAGAGAGGAAGTAGGAAAAGAGGTGATTTTGTAAATGCGACTGATTTATTGGTATAAAAGACAGGACCAAACCCTAGATACCCCGTCTTTAAAGAATTTTTCATGTTTTTCCCTCGAATTTTTCATTTTTGGATCCAAAGGGTTCCCATTAAAGGCATAAACTTTGTGCCTTCAAAGTGTGAGGTTAGTTTCAAAGTTTCATTTTTATTGTTTTAATATTTGCTCCCATTATTTTGGATTGATTTGGATTCAGAAAGTTAGTGTTTTTAGATTTCTTTTGATTGAATTCTTATATAATATCAATTGGGTTGTTCTTATTTGTACTTTGGATAAAATTTATTCATGGATTTTTTTTTTGTTTTCTGTGATTCGTTTTTATTGTTCGTTTAAAGATGATGTTTTTGTTGATACTTAATGCAGGTCATGCTAAATTAAAAAGTAATTTGGGAACAGAATTATTTTTGAGATCTTTGTGATTGATTCTTGTTGAGGGTGATTACTTAAAAAGAGGGTTAAAGATGATCTCAAGATCATATACCGATCTTTTAGATCTAGCTTCTGGTAATTTCCTTGGTCAACCTAATGGACACAAGCGGCTGCCACGGGTGATGACTGTGGCCGGTGTTATTTCGGAGCTCGATGATGATCAAGCTAATAGTGTCGCCTCGATGTGCAGTCCTCGGTTATTCAGGACAGAATTATTATAGTAGCTAATCAGCTGCCAGTTAAAGCTAAACGTAGGCCTGATGATAAAGGGTGGAGTTTCAGTTGGGATGACGATTCGTTGTTATTACATTCGAAAGATGGTTTGCCTGAAGATATGGAGGTTTTGTATGTTGGTTCTTTGAAAGTTGATGTTGATCCCAGAGAACAAGATGATGTATCACAGCTTTTGTTGGATAGGTTTAAATGTGTCCCGGCGTTTCTTCCGCCTGATATTTTGACAAAGTTCTATCACGGTTTTTGTAAACAACATTTATGGCCGCTTTTCCATTATATGCTTCCATTTTCAGCAAATCATGGCTGCAGGTTCGACAGGTCTTTGTGGGAGGCTTATGTTGCTGCAAATAAGATTTTTTATCAAAGGGTGATTGAGGTTATAAACCCAGAAGATGATTATGTTTGGATCCATGACTATCATTTGATGGTGTTGCCTACTTTCTTAAGGAGAAGGTTTAATAGATTGAGAATGGGTTTTTTCCTACATAGTCCATTCCCTTCATCTGAGATATATAGGACTTTGCCCGTGAGGGAAGAGATCCTAAAGGCACTCTTGAATTCCGACCTGATCGGTTTTCATACTTTTGACTATGCTCGGCATTTCCTGTCTTGTTGCAGTCGTATGCTAGGTTTAGACTATCAGTCAAAGAGGGGTTATATTGGACTGGAGTACTATGGAAGGACAGTTGGGATAAAGATCATGCCTGTTGGGATCCATATGGGGCAGATTCAGTCTGCGTTTAGACTTGCAGATAAGGAGTGGAGAGTCAAAGAGCTTAAATGAAAGTTTGAAGGAAAGACTGTATTGCTTGGAGTTGATGACATGGACGTCTTTAAAGGTGTCAACTTGAAGCTGTTAGCAATGAAGCAGATGCTGAAACAGCATCCAAAGTGGCAGGGAAGAGCAGTTCTGGTACAGATCACGAACCCGACCTGGGGAAGAGGTAAAGATCTCCTGGAGATAGAGGCTGAAATACAGGCAAGCTGCAAGAGAATCAATGAGACTTTTGGACAACCTGGCTATGAACCAATTGTCTTTATTGATAGGCCAGTATCCATCAGCGAAAGAGTTGCATACTACACCATAGCTGAGTGCCTTGTAGTCACAGCTGTAAGGGATGGGATGAATCTTACTCCTTATGAGTACATTGTATGCCGACATGGAGTCTCTGAATTGGACTCATCCTCAGTATCAAGTGGACCTAAGAAGAGCATGCTAGTTGTATCAGAGTTTATTGGTTGCGCTCCTTCGCTTAGTGGTCCAATTCGAGTAAATCCTTGGAATATGGAAGCAACTGCTGAGGCAATGAGTGATGCAATCTCAATGGCAGATGCTGAGAAGCAGTTGCGCCATGAGAAGCATTATAGATACGTTATGTAGCATAGTGGTCTCGAAGTTTCTTCCAGGATATGGAAAGGACATGTAAAGACCATTTTAGACGACGTTGTTGGGGAATTGGTTTGAGCTTTGGATTCAGAGTTGTAGCTGTTGATCCTAACTTCAGAAAGTTGTCTATCGATCACATTGTATCCGTGTATCTAAGGTCCAAAAATAGGGCTATACTATTGGACTATGATGGAACCTTAATGCCTCAAACTTCACATGACAAGACCCCAAGTGCAGAGGTTATCTCAATCATAAATACACTCTCCGGTGATCCAAAGAATACAGTCCTTGTTGTAAGTGGAAGAGGAAAAGATATCTTAAGCAAGTGGTTTTCTTCTTGTAAGAAGCTAGGAATTGCAGCTGAACATGGTTATTTCGTGAGGTATTGTGTTTTCTTTTTCCTCTCCATTTTTTGTTTCTTCTCATTTTAGTGCCACTTCAATAGGTGCACTTACCTCGAAGTTGTTGATGTTTCAGGTGGTCTAGTAATGACGAGTGGGAAGTTTGTGGGCAGAATAGTGAATATGGGTGGAAAGAAATGGCTGAGCCTGTTATGCAATTGTATACAGAGGCCACTGATGGCTCCTCTATTGAATCCAAGGAGAGTGCATTGGTCTGGGACCATCGGGATGCAGACCCGGGTTTTGGATCTAGCCAGGCGAAGGAGATGTTAGACCATCTTGAGAGTGTATTAGCAAATGAACCTGTGGCTGTAAAAGCCGGTCAGTTTATCGTTGAAGTGAAACCACAGGTATCTAGTTTGGTTTTAATATTCCAACTTATGTATCCAATATGCTAATTTCTTCTATTCACTTATTTGAGATTCTGACTTTTTCATGTATGCTTAACGATCATGAAAGTACTAGCTTTAGATTTCCATGGACATATTTCAATGGGTTTTGGGGGTTAGTCTAGTTGTGGTATTTGTGACTTAGTCGCATTGGTTTTGTTGATTTGGACGAGTGCTCGAGATTAATCAACTTTCAATGTTGCTTGTAGGGAGTCGGTAAAGGTTTGGTGGCTGAAAAGATCTTCACAACGATGTCTGAGAAAGGAAAGCAAGCGGATTTTGTACTCTGCATTGGGGATGACGGATCCAATGAGGAGATGTTTGAGATCATCAATAGCGCTATTTCTAGTGGTATTCTCTCGTCTAAAACAAATGTGTTTGCCTGTACAGTAGGTCAGAAACCTAGCAAAGCCAAGTATTATTTGGATGACCCGGCCGAGGTTTTAGTCATGCTAGAAGGTCTTGCAGAAGCTTCAGACCCTGAACCCTTCACCGATAGTGAATCAGAAGGCACCGTTTGAAGTATTTCCCCCATGGCTTTTATACAAGTTTTGGCCTGCTTGACTTGTGATGAAAAAGGGACATTGTTGGCCGTCTTGTCTGCTTATTTGGCCATTGAAAAACATACAAGTGAACATCTTTTTCACATGAAAGGGACCTGCTGGGTGGACATGGAGACAGGGTTGGAATTGGAAAGACATTCGTTCATCAAATAACTCTTTACCATCATATGAATTAGAAAGAGTTTCGTTTGTGCAGTCATGAAGATTGAATCGGAGTAGTCAGGTATGATTAATTTCAGGGGGAAAACATAATCAAATTCTTCTGCTGCTAGTGGTAACAGTAGCAGGCTTCAGCTGGGTTGAAAAGTCATCCTGTTGAATGAACGTATACAAATTTGACATTTTTATATTTATTTTTTGGAGTGTTCTTCTGTTAACACTGAATATTGAATTCTGTAAATATTATAGAAACATTACAAATTTGCGACTAGCTTTCCCATGTTTACATTCAATTTGGCTGAATATTGAATTCTGTAAATGTTACAGAAACATTCACCTGAACCGATGGCTACCATGGAATAGGCTAATACGGTCGCTGCACCAATACACATTCTGCCGTTGGTATGTGGCGGTGCAGTAACATAGTATGATAAACCTACTACAGGAAAATTCGGACATGAACATATATGAAGAGAGCCATACAAATAAAAAGGCTTAAATTAAAAAACAACCTCAAACTATGTCTTTTTTTTTTTAGCCTTTAAACTATAATTTAGGCAAAATAAGCCTTTAAGCTATTATTTTTTGTTACTTTAAGTGTCTAAATTATTTTTTGATCAAAATAAGTACTTAAATTATGTCATTTTTCTTTTTTTAACTCCCAAAACTATCAATTTGTCAAAAAAAAATTGTGATGTGATATTTTATTTGTTGAAATAATTTTTTTTACTTAAATAACTATCAGACTTAAAATGACCAAAAATGATAGTTTAGTGACTTATTTTAATATATGGTATATGTTAGAAAAGTCTATAAAATGATATTTTTATAACATTGGACTTAAAGTGACCAAAAATAATAGTTTAAAGAGTTATTTTGACTAAATTATAATTTAAAGATTAAAAATAGAAAAAATGTACAATTTGAGGGCTGTTTTTTTTATTTAAGCCAAACGAAAATTGAGACTTTGGCACACTTAAGGGGTTAATATGGTGTTGGAAGAGAGACAAGGTCAATTCTAACCTTGCAGGTGCAGTAACATAGTATGCTAAACCTCCAACATGAATAAACTGACCATCTGAATACTCAGATTCCTTCCACTTTCCCAACAGATTCACGAACAAGCCACCACTGTAGATACCAGAGCCCAAACCTTATCCCTCCTGGAGAAATTCATCCAGGCAGATCACAATGATTTCAGAATAGCACTCCCAACACCAAGCTGACCGACACTGTCATACACATCAGATAGTACATATGCGACTGCTTCACCCCATATTAACCCCTCTACTCAGTACATCTGTACATAATCTAAATAAGTTACTAGATAAGATATCCATGATACACTAGTTTATTTTCTTCTTTTTGGACTCTGGACTGAAACAATGGTGGGCTTATCTATATGAAGTCGGCTAATTTTGGTCCAAAAGAAAACATCAAATTTTGGCTACTAGTAGTGAACCCAAAACCCAACCTTTTGGTTAAGAATATCAGCTACAAATTGCCCATACGGTTTGTATCCAAACAAATCTTGGTGAAGGATGAATTTGTCAAAAACCCAGAATTCCAATTTTGCTTGATTGAACCCTTCGTTACTCAACGAGTTCAAAATCATCATTCCTTTTGACAAATTGAAATTTGATGTGTGGACTTTGAATCCCAACGAAAACAACCTGCCCTGTGCATGACTTCCACCCAGTTAATTAGTGGTAACATTTGTTTGTTTGAATCCCAAAAACAAAAAGTAAAGCCTTTCATTGTATTACCAAACCTGTAGTTTTCCTACGTTCAACTTCACACGCCATATGATATACTATCTATGTAATTCCATTTTCTAGAGAGATGAATTGAGATCGGTTAGGTTTTAAAATTTAAATAATTCAAAGTTTGATTCTCGATTTCCCATGTTTATTTTTAGTTTTGACTTATAGATTTTATTTTTATAAAATGACATTGTTTTATGTTTTTTAGACAATATTTGATAAAGTTTCAACGTTTTTTTTATGAATATTACAAATGAATTAATTTTTCAAATAAGTAAAAATAATTAGAGATATTATATCATACACCGGCAGTGGAAACAAAACTTTTTCACAAGTATACCTAAATTTACCTTAAAAATTAAAATTCAAATCCCTAATCTTAAAATCATAAACTCTAAGTTCTAAAACCTAAATTCTAACCATAAACTCTAAAGTCTAGCCCCTAAAATCTAAACACCTAATCTTTAAACACTAAACTAACCCTTAAATCTTAAATTAAACTCGCTTGTAGAATTTTTTTTGCCGTAAGTGTGGAATATTTCCCCAAATAATTAATCAGCAGTTTAAAGTTATTTCCTTCTTTTTGGAATTTTTTCTTCTTCTAATTTTTCCAAATCCACGTCTTCTAGTTTTCACAAATAACTAATCTAGATCGAGTTTTGAAGAGGTCCATTATGGGGGCGATTCTCCCAATTTAATTTTTTTCATTCGCAATACTAAGATTTGAACCATTGACCTTGCTTAAGGGACGTAGCACCTCATCGTACTAGTTCAACTTCTTGTTGGTCACGTCTTTAAACACTTTTGATTATAAGGTAAATTTATTTTTTTAAAACTTTTGGGCGATCTATTGTACATACAATTAATAATTTTTAGGTTTAAATGATATTTTTGTCCCTAAATTCATACCAAATAATCAATTTAGCGCTTTGACTAACGTTAGTCAAAGGACTAAATTGATGCAATTCGTGAGCTATAGGGCATAATTTGATGTATTTTTCACGGAGAGACAAAATTAATTATTTGATACGAACTTATGGGCAAAAATACCCCTTTAAGCCTAATTTTTAATAAACATTATTTTTATATATTTTTTTAACTTTTTAATTATTAAAGGTTAAATTTATAAAAAATATTTTTATTGAAAATTTATAAAAATTATAAACGGATTGGATTAAAATGTTATTTTATTTTTTATAATTATCATATCAATAATTAGTGATAAAATAGATAGATTGTTTAACAACAATTGGTCATTTTGCTCTTTTTAAAATGTATATGCATCAGTTTGTTCATTTTCTAGTAAGAAGACCAAAATACATGGACGATTACAGTACTTTTACCCAAAAAAAGGTATATAATTTTATTTAAGGGTAAACTACTCAGTGACCGTCGAACTATTTGGGCGTACCTATTTTGACCACCGAACTAGGCAACTCATCAATTAGACTACCAAACTTTTAAATTAGTCCTATTTTGACCACCGCCGTTAAAAAACTAACCAATGGGTGATGTGGCAGTTAACTTCAAATTTGTAAAACTATATATTTGGTCCATGTTATTTACTTATTATATCAATTTAGTCTTAATTTAACCCCATTTCACAGGTTAAGATTTAAATAAACATGTTAATTTTTCATCAACCGTAACACCATCCACCTTAGTAGCCTCTGCACCTAAATCTACATGAGAAACTTTAGAACTATTACACTCCCCACCCAGAGCAGGAGGTAAACTATTGTTTTTCAGATGGAGGAGAAATACCCAGAGCAGCTGCATCCATTTCAATGTCCATGGCAAATGTCTGATGGGATATGACATTCTCATTTGGTATTACCGCATTTACACCGTTGCTCACATTCTCATCTAGTAAAACAACATTTTGTTCATTGCACTTTTCTGGTTGCAGATTCTGATTTTGGTTTTCAGTTTCAACAGAGGCAAATCCTACATCTGGGGTATTATAAGTCTCTAATTCTTCCCAGTTGTAACACTGTCAGTTGTCACTTCCTCAGAACCTGTAGAAATTTTTGTAGCATTACTTGCAAGGTCTAGCTCTAGAGAATCCCCAAATACAGAGATTAGATGTACTGAACATGTATTATCTAATGAAGCATCACCTCTTTCAGGAAGAAAATCGTGCCTGAAGAAATTTTCAGACACCTGATTATTTGTAACAAATAACTCAATTGGCTCAGTAAAACTTTTGACTTTTGTCGGTGACCGAAGTGAAGCTTCACTTCTGGATATAAAATCCTTAACTTGGAAGCCATGAGATGGCATCTTGTCAATAATAGAACCAAAATCAATGCCTTTCACAGTTTAGATGTGTTATTGAAGGCAGAGAAAGAATTTGTCATTTTCATCCCATTTCACAACGTATATATAATTTTTTTATAATAGTGGCTCTAGTTTAGTGGTTTGAGTGTGTCAATTTAACTCAAATGTTCTGTGTTTGATTCCCCTTAGTTGCAAATCTTCATTCTATCTATTTTCTCTTTAATCACATGTCACATTGTGATTGAAGGGAAATATTAAATTAAATGAAATATAAAAATCGTCTAATTAGATGGTGACACGTGTCATCATCGTATTGGAGCCTTAAAAGTTTGAATTAAATTAAAATTATGACCAAATTGATATAATAGGTAAATAACATGAACCAAATGTGTAATTTTACAAATTTTAAGTTAACTGCCACATCACCCCATCAGTTTTTTAACGGCGGTAGCCAAATATGACCAATTTAAAAGTTTAATGGTATGATTGACGAATTATCTAATTCGTGGTCAAAATATGTACGCCTAAATAGTTCGGTAATCACCTGAGTAGTTTACCCTTTATTTAATAGCTGATCAAGACTTTCTTTAATAATAATATATACTGTTTTCTTCAATGAGTAAAATAATGGTAAAATATTATAAATTTAGAATCAACTCACCGGATATCTATACTAAATAGTTTATTTATTTTATATGATCGATGTGAACGAATAAAATTAATTGTCAATACTATATTATTAAAAGAAAAATATTTTATGCAATGGTAGTGGAAAAATTATTTTTTTAAGTGTCTAATTTTTAGGGTTTATAGTTAGGGTTTTAATGTTTGTGGTTAGATTTTAAGGATTGAGAATATATTTTATGGTTTAAAGTTTAGAGTTTAATATTTTTAGGAGTTGGAGTTTATGACCCTTAAATGAATACATGGTAACTTTAGAAACCCGCTTGTTTAAAAAAATTTATTGACGGTGCATCAAATATTTACCTTTTATTAAATGCTTGAACTAATTAAGTTTAGTTAGTATTACGAATCAACTCGATATCAATTTAATAAATAAAATTATTAAAATATCCCAATATAATAGAAAAATAATATCAAATTATAAATAATAAATTTATATTTTAAAAAATATATAAAGAAACAAGTTCAGTGAAGACAAATTACTAAAACAACCTCAATATAGAAAAAGTAAATCTTATGTTATTGAAAAAACTATAAAATATAAAGTTTTACAAACGCCTGTTTCATCAATACTTGTTGTAACTCAATTGAATACATATTTTAAAAAATTATAATATTGTATCCAGCGATAGAATTAAAATTTAACATTAGGAGGAGTAAGAGTTAATTATGTTTTTAAATTTAAAAATTAGAAGGGGTAAAAGACCTTGTTTAACTAATATTTGAATTAAAAGAGACTAAAAATGCAATTATTTAAAAAAATTATTGTCCCTCCCACCCCTACATAATTCCGTCCCTAATTATATCAATTGAATTAAAACTCAATCAGTGTATAAATATATAAATTTAAATTAGATTTATATTAAACGTTTAAATTGCGGTTCTAAGTATAACACAAAAACTACTTGAAATAAAAAAAAAAAATCAGGAGGTGATAAATGCATGAGGTTGAACAACGCGAATGAGCCAAAGTTAGTAGGCGGCTCATGCAGAGCACATGCTTTAATTAATAAGACTAGGGATTAGGTGAACCCTCGAAGGTAATTTATTATAGCAACCATGTATAAAAATTAAATGATTTGACTAGGTGCAATTTGCATGTACACATTATTAAAAGAGTTAAGAGTGGTGGAAAAATATTATATTGTAATTAATAAAATAGTTTTAATTTTTTGCTATTTAATTTTTATATTTATAGTTTATATTTTGGTATACATATGTTTTTATGTGTAATTGGAGCATATTTTACATGTTTTTATAATCTATATTTTATTAAAAATATATATGAAGGGAAACTTTATAAAATGTAATTAAAAATAACTATAATCTCAACAATAGTTGTATGCCTAAACAAACTGTGGCGTACTTATTAGTATAATAATACAAACAAACTGTGACGATAATAAATAAAAACAATTTTATTAACTTTAGTCAAATGATTTATTTGAATATAATTTTTAAAGTTTACAAACTTAGTTAAGTAAAAAATAAATAAGAGTTTAATTGTTTTTTTTAAGTTAGAGAATTATTGAACCCTTGATTTTTAAAAACATTATTGTTTGAATTTTTATTTTCTTGGAATGGTTTTTTTAACCCTTAATTTTTTTTGAATTTTCTTGGAATGAGTATTGATTATTAACAAAAAGGATTAGCATCAATGTGAATTGGTCATCTCACGAATTGACTTTGTAGAGTTTAGAACGCTAAGTTTTAATATTAATAATGTGAATGAAGAAAATTAGGTTGAGAGAATTGCACTGTATTAAACATCTGTAAAATTATATCTAAATTAGTCAATTAAAAAATTATGTGCTCGTGATCAAATTTTTTTATGTTTGAGGGGACAAAATTTGTTGTGGGGCAACTTGCGAATGCAATGTCCTAGGAACCGATGGAACTCTTTAAGGTGACAATGGGTCATTCGGTTCGGTTTTGGTTATTTCGGTTCGGTTTATTTCGAGTCTGACTATATTCGGTTTAATTCTGTTCGGGTCTTGTTCAGTTTTAGTTCGGGTCTATGGTGATTTCGGTTCGGGTATCGGGTCAAGACTTTAGTTCGGTTGATTTTCGGTTCGGTTAATTTCGGGTCGGGTCAATCTCGGGTTAATAGAAGATCGATCATTTTAATCGGGTTTTCAGGCCATGTTAGGTTTTTCTACCCTATACATGACTTTATACAGCCTGTATATTTGGCTTTTTAGTGTGTTGTGCTACAATTCAAATCTCATATTTATTTATTTTAATATATATTTTTATTTCGAATTGCTTTTGATCAGAGTTGTTTTCGGTTCGGGTGAAATCGGTCTAATAACCCTAAACCAAACGTAAAGAAACGAAACCAAAAACTGAAATAGACATTACGTTCGGCCTAAAACAACGACTCTTCTGCGAAAAACACGTGCTTTTCGTGGATTCCAAGACCAACCGGCTGTTAAGCCTAGTGGAGTGGACCTGTCTTTTTCCTTCGGGTTTTACCTCATTGGAGCCGGTAAACGGGTGGTTCCAGTTTTTAAATTCCGATACCCCATTCTGATTTTAGATTTTTTTATTCAATTTAATTATAAAAATCTAATCTCGCTTTATTTAATATTATTTTTAAAATTTATTTTTAAAACATTTTTAAAAGGTAATTAATATTATCATAGTAATATATTTTTTTATCTTTATATAATTTTATATAATCTTTAAATAAAATAATTAAAATTTAATATTTAAGGCTAAATATGAGATTAATGAATTTATTTTCAAATCTTTTATCACTCAAATGAGAAAAAATAAAATTATTTTACATAAAGTATTCTCTTTTACCACTCTATGTATGACAAAATCCTGTAATTTTTTTATTAAATTAAAAATGTACACAAATTAAAAATGTACACATTAATATCAACTACCATATGATTTAGAGAAACGATGCGTTATATCCTTTACTTTCAGATATTCAAATTTTAATGTTGTGAATGATATAAACATGGTTTAAAGGTTGTTTTCATAATGAATATTTGTAATACTCGAACCAAATTAGTCGATAAATAAATTAAATACCGATGATTATTAAAAAACCTATTTTATTGTAATTTTGTATAATTATGTTGCTTTTCATTACATTTATTGCATATATACTTTATATAAAAACTAATATTTTATCTTTAAAAATATTTAAAAAATAACCCAACAAGTAGTCCAAATAGAAAATAAGATGTTCGTTCTAGGAGACTCTAGTTCAAGCATCTTTGTCTGCAAGTAGGGATGGCAATGGATCTTGGACCCGACCCGAATCCGTGGATCCAGATCCGTTTTATAGGGTCTGGATCCTAAAAGTTTAGACCCGGCGGATTCGAGCCGGATCTGGATCCTCTGATTAAAGTACGGATCCGGGTCCGGATCTGACACTAAGATCCGGAGCTGGACCCGTTTACCCGTTTATAGAAAAACCCACCTTTGGTTTTAAAATATTATTTCCCTTCCTTTGCTTTAATTTTATATTTCACATTATTCTCTAATGTAATTTTTATTTATTTATGACAAACACTTTTGAAGGAATACATGCTTGTTCCACTATTAATGAAGATTGTGATGATGATGCAGAAGTGGTGGATATTATTGACATGATAAAGAAGAAAGTTATTATATTACATAACCTTAATATTAATATTTAAATTTCACAAATATTATTTTCATTAAACAAAATTTTCTTTTTTGGTTGGTTGTTTCTTGTTTGTTTTAAGATATTGATGATTTAAGTAGTGATAAAGACCAGCACTCTAAGGAGGTAGAAGTGCGGTATTCGGCTTACGACAATAGAATGTTTCATGCTCTACATTTTTTAATGTTTGTGTTATTCAAAAGACATTTGTGTAATTGCGTTAGTCTTTTTTTTAGACTTTAGTTTATCGTTTTTTATTCTGTTACTAGTTGTATTGAAATTAATCTTTATTCCATTAGAGACGTGATGTGAAATTAGTCAATGAAAGTTTTATTATGTTAAAAATAGGTCGAATGATCATTTTTTTAACAAACCCGTTTTTGACCCGGATCCGTGAGATCCGTTGAATTTAGATCTGAGTCCCAATTTTCTAGACCCGCAGATCCGGGGCGGGTCTGATCCAGGATGTGAAAATGGGTCTGGATCTGGGTCCAGCTAGATCCGGTCCAGATCCGACTGTTGCCATCCCTATCTGCAAGTTGTGTGTATTATCAAAGGGTTAAAAAAATACAAACATATACTACATAGTAATAATTTCAATACAATTTTAAAAATATAAAAGAATCACTTCAATTTTTTTATAATAATAATTATACCTTAAAATAAAATTCTTAATTTTGTCTCGAATCTATCCAAAACAGTAATTTATGTAATTGATGGTTAATATATTAAGGGAGGGGTTTAGTTTTGGCACAATAATGTTTCAAACGATTCCAAGATTAGGTAAAAAGTAAAAACTAAATTATAAAGGATGAGTAATTATTAATGAATTATATATATATATATATATATTAAAACCCAATTAAATTTTAATTTGATTGATATTATTTGTATAATATATAATAAACACGGAATGAAATATATTTAAATGTTCCATATCGAATTGTATGTTTGAAAAAAAAACTTGGTAAACCATTTCCTTGAACTATACAAAAAGCTTTTGTCGACTAAAGGCATTTTTTTATTTTCCTATTGTTGTCCATTTTTATTTTAGAATAAAGAGATTTGTAGTCCTTTTAACTCGATAATTTTATCCAATTTGATTTTTCAATTTTTTTGTTTATAATTCTCTTGAAGTTAGATTTTTATAATTATTTTAATAATATGACACTTTAAAAGTACGTCATACGAAATAATATCAAAGTATAATATTATTAAAATGACTGAAAATGAAAATAAAATCAAATTCAAGGCCTTATATACACCAAAATATTTTAGGACTGTTCATACATTCACCAAGCAAAAAAATATGTTAGGACCAAATAGAAAAAAATATCAAATTCAAAGACTAAAATTTATTCCCCCCTTTAATTTTGAGTGTTTTTTTAGTGTTGGATATGCTTTTGTGAAGGTCAACTTGTTATAATTGAGCTTTTGGTAGTCAAAGTGGAAAACTTTAAACTTTTGACAGCTTGGCAGGTGGCTCCTGGCTGCTACAAATCAAAGATTAAATAAAAACTTTAATTTCTTATTCTAATAATCTTCCATAAGTCCACGCGTCTATATGTTGAGTGGACCATCTACTTGGTTTTGGTCAACCCCTAATTGAGGTAAATTCAGTTGTCCACTAAAAACATTTCACTAGTAAATTAATAAATATAAATTAAATGGTTAAAAATGATTCAATTAATAAATGGTTTAAAAAATCAATTCATTTCACAAATGGCAAATGATAATCACTCACTTTAAGTGAGATTGCATTACACACATTACATACAGTCCTCTCAATAAAAAATAATAGAAAATTGTCTTTTGGAGGGTATAATTAGAAAAATTCATAATTTACTTATTATCTTTCATTTTTGTCCAATTAATCCACGTGAAAAATACATCTACATTAAAGTTGATTTTAGATTGATTCAAAGATCAAATTATCTACTCAGTTCGATAATATTCGAAAATTGAATCCTAAACAAAGTTTTCTTTAATTCATATAAGTTCGTTTTAAATAAAATTTTGATGATAAAATACACTAGTTTATTTATGTTAATTATAATAAAATTTGAAAAAATCTTTAGTTTGAATGATGTTTTATTTATATCTAAATATAAATAATTAGAGTTTGTAATTAACAATCAGTTGATCTAGTGGGATGATGCATTATATCTTTTAAGCAAAGTTAATAGTTTAAACTCTGCCGTTTTGAATAGAGCAAATTGAGTTGAGAGGGTTGTCTCTATGATGGGTCTCCGCAGTATCCGATTTGAATTAGTCAACCAATAAATTAAATACAAGTGATTAAACTAAAGAAAATGGAGTTTGTACTATTGTAATACTGAAAAAATCTAAATAAAAGTTACTCAAAATCCAATATAATAGAATCGTTTTGAATTTAAACATTGGGTAACTGTTTGATGTACTGTCAGTAGAATTTTTTTTACAAGAGGACTTCTAAATCTGTCACGTGTACTTTTAGGTAGGAGTGTTCATTGTCGGATATCGGATCAGATCCAATCTGGTTTTTTTAGATATTCAATTTTTCAGATTGATGATATAGTGATCTGTATCCGATCTGAAAAAATCGGATATTCAAATATTGGATAATCGAATCGGATATTCGGATATCCGATTATCTGAAAATATATTTTGATTTAATTATTTTTTTGAATTTGAAATTCGTATTTATGAAAATTTCAGAATTTCGAATATAACAAACAACAAATTGCTAAATATAACAAGATTCACATATATGAAAAATTCGATTTTTTAATTTTCGGATATAACAAACATCAAATTGTTAAAAATAACAAAATTAATATTGATGAAAATTTGAATTTTCGGATAATCCGAAAATTTAAAATCCGATAATGAAAATAAAAATCGGATCGGGTATCCAAATTTTTGGATCAACAGATAATTAGATCGGATCGGTCGGATCGAATATTTTTGAACACTCATACTTTTAAGGGCCATAACCCCAAACCCTTGAATTCTAAACCATAAACCACAATATATATTTCTAAACCTTAAAAACTAAACGCTTGTGGAAAATAAGTTTTCCACCACCAGTGCATGAAATATTTTCCCTTCAACTATTTCAGTCGATTATATTTGTTGATGGGTGAGTATTCAATATACTGTCAGTTTAAAAAATTACACAAGCATGCTTATTTTCAAGCCAAAATCTAACATCTAAAATTTTAACCATAAAACCTTAAAACTCTAACCCAAAACCTAAATGCTAAACCCTACCACCTAGACCTATAATCACTAAACCCTAAACTAAAATTCTAAACCCTTAAATAACCTTGACTGTGAAAACATTTTTTCCGCTGCCCATATATACGTTAATAATACTTCGTTGATTTATACATAAAAAATTTAATTTTTTATATTACAAAAATTATAAAATTAGTTATAAAATAAATAAAAGTAAATTCAAATAGATGCATTTTAATCTATAAATTCAACTAATCCAAATAAATTTAATTTAAATGAGATCTAAACTCAAATAAATCAAAATTCAATAAAATCGAAACAAAATCAAAATAAACATCAGCATAATTTTTCTCAAAATGGTAAAATAAATTATCCAAATCCAGGAAAAATTAATCCTTCCTTTAAATAGAAAAACCATTGCGTCTTTTATGGTTCAACCAAATCTAATTCTGAACTAAAGAAAATGATAAGGTAACCATAGCTGTACCCATTAAAAACCATCCGCCCTCTCTCTTATGACTTTTTTTGAACTAAAAGCCGGCATTTATAGAATAAAGAAAAATACAAAAACAGTGTGATACATGAAGAAGAAAGAAAAACACAACAACAAATCAACAGCAAACATAAAGCTGAAAAAACACAAGAAAACAAAGCACACAGGTAACACAGGGAAACAACAAGAAGCATAAAGAAAATAGCAGGAAAAAAAAAACCAACATCCCACGTTCAGCCATGAGGGGAGAGACAGGTTCGAACGAGGGAGAGGAGGAACACCTAATCAGCTGTCGATCTTGAGATTGCATATTCGTTTCTGACGACGCAAAAGGATGAAGATGAAAAGCAGGTGATGCGCCAAAAAATATCGTTGTCAACGATTCAGGATCTGAAAATGACGAAGACGAAAGGTGAACGAAACAAAGGACCGATAGTTAAGTCATCCTTCGAAAAAGAGGACTAAGAACGAGACCACCGGTAAAAAAACTCGACAGTTCTGGAGAGAAGAGGCCCAACCCAACACCCATTTGAGAACTTGAACTTTTTCTCATTATCAAAGAGTCGAGCAAAGCCCTGAGCTCTGGGAGAAAAGCTTCACTGCCAAATAACTATCAGATGTTCGGAGAAAAACAAACATAAAAAAGTAAAAAAAAGAGTGATCACGGCTCAAAGGTCAAAAACGGCATCTCCCGATGAATCTAAGGGGAGGAAGTTAGGGTTTTTAGAGATTAGAGAGAGAAAAAATAGAGAGAGAAGTTTTGGCCCCTCTCTTATGGCTCTTTAAATAGTAGAGTAGAAGAAACGAATAGGCATTCAAAGCCATTAAAGTCATTTTTACTGCAACTGCATTGAAATTCTTTGAGGGAGAAAAACACAAACAAAGAAAACCAAAAGCAAAAGGGAAAGGGGGATTTTTTTAACATATTTTATACAAATTAAAGAAAAGTCTTTAAAGGAAAATTCACTTCCTTTTTCCCTTCCTCTCCCCAAACGCGGATTTGGTTTTTAGTTTTCACACAAATCAAAGAATCCCATTTCTTTATTTTAAATTAAAGACTAAATCTTGCCATCTTTTGTTGACAACATCCTTTGAAGATTCAACCAACAACCCAGAGCTAGAATAAGGCTGAAAAATCTTGGGTATTGTCTTTTTGTTTTAGCTAAAGTTGGGTTCTTTTTTAACACCCTTGTTTGAGAATTCAGCTTTGGAGTTATCAACCATGGCCTCAGCTGCTATATTCTCTTCTCTAAGGAGGAGAAGATCGCCGTCTCTCGAGGCTTTCTTGGCGCCGGTTGACTTAACCGAAGTGGCTCTTGTTCAAACCATAGCAGCCGTCTCATCCGAGCTTATCTCTTGCTTTGCCAACAAAGTCTTCTTCTTCCAGCGAAGGAATTCTCGATCTTTGATTCGAAAGATGGAAGTTTTCCTTGTTATGTTGGAGTATCTGAGGGATTCAGGGTCAGGGTCAGGGTCAGGGTCCATGCCAAGCTTGCCTTCAACAGCCATATTGTGCTTCAAGGAGCTCTATTTGTTGCTCTATAGGTCAAAGATACTTCTTGATTATTGTGCTCAATCCAGTAAGTTGTGGCTTTTGCTTCAAAACCATTCGATTTCGGGCCATTTCCATGATTTGAATCAAGAAATTTCTACCCTTTTGGATGTTTTCCCAATATATGATGTTGGATTGAGTGATGATGTTAGGGAACAGGTTGAGCTATTGCAGAAACATTCTAGGAAGGTAAAATTGTATGTTGATAAAAGTGATGAGAATTTAAGGCTTAGGTTCTTTTCGTTTCTTAATGAATTTGAGAAAGGGAGGATACCGAACCATGTGGACTTGAAATTGTTCTTTGTGGAAAGATTGAGGATTAGGGATGCCAAAAGTTGTAGGTCCGAAATAGAGTTTTTGGAAGAGCAGATTGTGAATCATGAGGGAGATATTGAACCTACAGCTTGTGTGCTTAATGGATTTGTTGCAATAACCAGATATTGTAGGTTTTTGCTATTTGGTTTTGAGGAAGATGAGGTGAAGCTGCCTTCTGGCAATCAGAAGAAACCGAGAAAAGGGTTGATTACCCGGGAGATTGCCCATACATTTATAACTATTCCTAAGGACTTCTGTTGTCCTATATCTTTGGACTTGATGATAGATCCTGTTATAATTTCTACAGGGCAGACTTATGATCGGTGCTCGATAGTTAGGTGGATGGAAGAAGGCCATTGTACTTGTCCGAAGACGGGGCAAATACTCACCCATACTCGCCTTGTTCCTAATCGAGCTTTGAAGAATTTGATCGTGCAGTGGTGTACTGCTCATAATGTCCCATATCATCCTGTGGAGAGTGCAGATGGATCCGCAGAGTCATTTGCTGATGCTTTGCCAATCAAAGCTGCAACCAAAGCCAATAGAGCAACAACAACGCTTCTCGTTCAACATCTAGCCAATGGGTCTCAGGGAGCTCAAGCTATTGCTGCTCGTGAGATACGCCTGTTGGCTAAAACAGGAAAGAAAAACCGTGCTTTTATTGCAGAGGCTGGGGCAATACCACACCTACGGAAGTTGCTGTCATCTTTAAACTCTGTTGCTCAAGAGAATTCTGTTACTGCAATGCTGAACTTATCCATTTATGATAAAAACAAAAGCCTAATTATGGACGAAGATGGTTGTCTAGGATCGATTGTCGAAGTTTTGAGGCTGGGGCTCACAACGGAGGCCAGGGAAAATGCTGCAGCAACATTGTTCAGCCTCTCAGCAGTTCATGGCTATAAGAAGAGAATAGCCGATGAGGGAGGGGCAATTGAAGCCTTAGCAGGGTTATTGAGAGTGGGGACACCGAGAGGGAAGAAGGATGCTGTAACTGCTTTATTTAATCTGTCGACTCATTCAGAGAATTGTGCAAGAATGATAGAGGCTGGAGCTGTTACAACACTAGTAGGAGCTTTGGGGAATGAAGGGGTTGCGGAGGAAGCTGCGGGTGCCTTGGCCCTAATTGCCAGGCAACCAGTCGGGGCTGAAGCAGTGGGTAAGGAAGAAATGGCAGTGACAGGGTTAATAACGATGATGAGATGTGGAACTGCAAGAGGCAAAGAGAATGCAGTCGCTGCACTGCTTGAGTTGTGCCGTAGTGGTGGGGCTGCTGCAACCGAAAGAGTGTTCAAGGCTCCAGCATTGGCTGGCTTACTTCAGACACTGTTGTTCACGGGCACAAAGCGGGCAAGAAGAAAGGCTGCATCACTTGCTAGAGTGTTTCAGAGGTGCGAGAATGCATCCTTGCATTTCGGTGGACTGGGTGTTGGATATGCATTTGCAGGCAACTCAACAACTTCTAACAGGGATTCACAATTTGCCGATGATGTCTCAATGCCAATGTCCATCTCTGTGCAAGTTTTGTAAAGGTAAACATCGTAATGCGGTATATTGTCCTCGCTTATATATGTTCTCATTTTTGTTGGTAAGCTATTCACAAATTCTTTCATTGAAATTTCAGATAATATGATTTTTTTTTACAGAAATGAGATTATCTGATCATCTCTGTTGGGAGAATTATAGAAATGTCACTGAGCAATTAGCTTGAGCTTATATATATATGTACTGTTCAGTGAATTAGATAACAATAATACTGAAAAAAGACAGTTACAAGTTAATAAATAATGAATAAGAACTAAAAAGTGGCTGCAATTTACATTTTGCTTGCTAGTTTTATGCACCAAATGCTTGTGGAAATTAGAGTGTTTCATTTGGAATGTTCCATTTGCCTAAGTTGCATGTTGATTCATATTCCTTTTTGAGGTGGTTGTATGAATCAACTGGCTAGTCTCGAGTTCTTATCGTCAACCTTCAACCCTAAACAAATAGAACAATCTGGTCGTCTATATGACTCGACATAGCTTTATTCCGGAATCTTGTTTACTGAATAAAATAGGTTGGTCTGATTTTACTGATGTTGGATTCAATATTGAAATGGAGAAAGAATGGCACCTAAACCCTTAAATGTTCATGCTGAAATAAAGTTGTCTATTGATTTGGGCTTAGAAGATTCATTTAAGTCATCTATTTTTCTTTTCATATTCTGACAAAATATCCTTAATGAATATTAAAAAGCTATGGTTTGATCCGATGTTTTATTACCTCAAAACAACAAGATTATGGTATTTTTAAATATTTTTTAATATATTTGGAGGATTATTCATATTTTGTCGAAACCAGAGAAGTTGACCTCATCTAAAGTGAAATGGTACTATTTGAATATCCGGGTCCCAATATTTGGTTGGTATCCTATCCACTACTCATTAGAAATATTTGAAAAAAGACTGAAAATTGCATATCCAGAAATTAAATGAAAACAAATGAAGGTGATACAGTCTGCATTTGATGAGTGTTCATATGTCTGGAGATGCATTAGTTTATATTGGTTGAAAATGAGACGACCAGAAACCTTTTCTTCTTCTAGGATAGATCCATTCCCTTGTCCTATGGGACATTATTTGTTGATGAATGCAGGGCTTTTATCTCCATGGACAAGAAATATTTTGGTTTTTGCTATACTATTTTCAGATCAAAACAGTTACTAATATCTTATAAATCGATGCACTTGAATTCGAGTAACATACGGTGACAAAAAATAGGCTATCGTTTCTTGACACTTACACTTCTTAAATTCGAGTTGCCTGACTTGGTTCGGACCACTCTCTGCTGATGAATACTACTGCTTCGCTCTGCCACAAACAATTGGAAGGAAGAAGTGTGTCGATGAAATTGCACCACGCAGCAATGATGACTGATAAATGAAACAAAGAAAATAGAAAGAAGTGGCATTGCTCATTCAATAGAAGTACAAGTGGTTTGAAAACTTGATTCCGCAATTTGCTTAGTTTTTAAGAATGTGTGACACCCGAGCTTCGGTTATATCCATCCTTTTATTCCCTTAAATTTCTAGAAAAACAAACATTTAGATTGTGAGAATCCATCTATTTATGGAGAAACAAACACTTGGATTTTGAAAAATCAAGTGAAAAAATTCGAAAATCGATTCGTTTTTTTAGAAATCATATAATCCTAAGACTCGAACACTTGGCTTTTGAGAATCCATCTATTTATGGCGTATCAATTTTGCCGTACGAGTCTTCATTCTCATTTTTTACGAAAATAAATAACTTTGAAAATGAACAAGACCCGAATCTTGGCTTTCAAGAACAAGCCACCAGCAGCCATTGAGCTTTTCCCTTCTGTTCATCTGACCAAATCCGCAAAGCCTAGAAGACACTTTCCCCAGGTAACTAGAGAATGTTATGCATAATTCGACCAGTTTGGAAAATTTTGGTTCAATAGAATAGACACTTGTTAGAATTGTGATCCAAATTCTTTTGAGATTTGGTTTAAAGTAAGAATCTTACTTTTAGTAGATCTTGTTTATTTTATATTAATTAAAGGTAGGATATTCAGTTTGAGTATAATTTATTTCTATGCAAGTTTCTTATGTAAACAAGGAATCTATCCCTATAAATAGATACTAGCGATTAGGAGTTTAGACAGAACATCATAAATCAGTTGCAATCTCTTTCTCCACAATAGTGAAAGTTCTCATCCTCTGTCTGTGGTTTTTCCTTTTTGGGTTTTCCACGTAAATTTTTGGTGTTATTTTTCTTTTCTGCGTTTGCGCTTATTTACTTGTCTCGTCATTATCGTCCCAGTAGTATAACAAATTGGCATCAGAGCTTTTCAGGTTACTCAGGATAATGACGACGGTGAAGTATGAAATTTCGCTCCTGGATCGCAACGTCAAGTTTTCGCTATGGCAGGTGAAGGTTCGTGATATTTTTGTTCAGATGGATTTAGATGATGCATTAGATGTGATTGATAATATGTTGAAAGAATGGTCGAATACAGAGAAGCGCTGCAAGGATAGGAAAGCTTCTTCCCAGATTCGTTTGCACTTATCAAACATCATTTTGCAGGATGTTCACAAAAATAAGACATCTGTCGACTTACGGGCAAAATTGGAACAAATTTGGATGAAGAAAACTTTGACCAGCAAGTTGCTCCTAAAGCAACACCTATACTCCCACAAGTTAGCAGAAGGTTCGTGTCTTGACGATCACCTAACCGATTTCAAGGAGACCGTCTCAGATTTGGAAATGATGGAGGTAAAGTACAATGAGGAAGACTTATGTTAGATTTTACTTTGCTTATTGCCCGCTTCATATTCGTCTGTTAGAAGCACCCTCCTACACAACCTGATACCCTTACTCTTGAAGATGTATATGATAATTTGAATTCACATGACAAGATGCAACATCTTACCGACTTCAAGTTTCAAGAAGAGGGACTCATGGTGCATGGATCGACTAGTTCAGACCGCGGAAGAAAAAGTGATCATAATTCCAACAGTCAAAATAGAGACATGTTCAAGTCGTCAAATCGAGGTAAAACATGTTATTTCTGCAAAAAGAAATGTCATATTAAATCTTAGTGTTACAGATTACAGAATAAGATAAAGAGGGAATCTGAGAATCAGAATTCCAGTAAAGATGAAGCTGATATTGCAGAGGAGTATAATGATGGTGAACTTTTTGCTGGTTCCGGCGAAGACTTTATAATGAGTGAGTGGGTTCTTGACTCTGGTAGTAGTTTTCATATGAGTCCAAATCGGGATTGGTTTGCGACGTATAAACATGTGTCTACAGGTGCAGTCTTGTTGGGAAATAACGTCTCTTATAAAGTTGCAGGTATTGGCACAATCAAGATTAAGATGTTCGATGTGATTGTTCGAACACTTGGTAATGTGAGGTATGTTCTAGATTTAAGAATAAATTTGATTTCGTTAGGTACTCTAGATTCAAAAGGTATAGATACTCCAATGAAGGTGAAGCTATGAAAATTTGCAAGGGCGCTCTCGTTGTGATGAAATGGTATAAAATAGCTGCCAATTTTTATGTTCTACAAGGTTCAACTATTTTAGGTGATGCATCTGTTGTTTCCTCTTGCGTGTCAAATGACGATGTTACTGGTGAAAGTGTCTTGACTGAATCAAGTAAAACATGATTTTGTGTTGAACATAACAACCGTGGGCATAACGGTTCTGGTAGGCAAAAAAGAGTTCGATTTTGTGGGCATAACGAATTTGAAAAGAAGAACAAAATTGAATTCCGTGGGTATAACGGATTTGAGAAGCTTAAGAGAGATTGATTTGCTTCAAAGATAAATAATGAGAAAGGTAGTAGTGTCATTGATGATCGGGGTCGTGTTATTGCTCGTGGTGATATAGTTGTGAGCAAAGTTGGCACTAATGTTGATCTTACCGACGTGAAGACTAAATTACCTTATACATCCAAGCTTGAGCAAGGCTTGGATACGGTCGATGTTCATTGCTGAAGACTACCCCTTGAAGGGGTTTCGTGGAAGAGGTGGAGATATTGTTCGACAGGAATTTGTCTCAAGGTGGAGATTGTTAGAATTGTGATCCAAATTCTTTTGGGATTTAGTTTAAAGTAAGAATCCTACTTTTAGTAGATCTTGTTTACTTTATAGTCATTAAATGTAGGAAACTCAGTTTGAGTAAAATTTGTTTCTATGCAAGTTTCCTCTGTAAACAAGAAATCTATCCCTATAAATAGATACTAGGGATTAGGGGTTTAGACAGAGCATCATAAATCAGTTGTAATCTATTTCTCCATCATAGTGAAAGTTCTCATCCTCTGCCGTGGTTTTTTCTTTTTGGGTTTTTCACGTAAATTCTTGGGGTTATTTTTCTTTTCTGTTTGCGCTTATTTACTTGTCTCGTCATTATCATCCCGGTAGTATAACAAACCAATAGAATAGACACGAATATGATGTGATTATTATCATTTTGCTTCTTCATAGCTCTGAGAAAACATTGGATGCCCCTGACCTTCTTGACGAATTTTACCTGAATTTATTGGATTGGGGCAGCGACAATGTACATTGTCACAACAGGAGGAATGGGTGCTCAGATTGTTAACAATGATGTGATAATTAGATCTCATATTGTCGACACATGCAGAGAACACCAGCAAGAGGCTTGCGGGCTGAAATGGTCGGCTTCCGGACAGCAACTAGGCAGCGGAGGCAATGATAATGTTGTTCACATATGGGATAGGTCCACGGCAGCTTCAAATTCAACAAGACAATGGCTTCACAGGACCATACTTCTGCTGTCAAAGCCCTTACAATAATCTTTCTTCCGAATCCCAGAATTATGTGCAAAGTCTTATTGCAGTTTTAAGAGATCAACTATTCTGTTGTCATTTAGTATTCTTTTGGATTTTATTTTGCATACATATGAAACAGAGATTGGTTCATTTTTTTTACCTGTTTGTGGAAAAACAAGTTCTACGCCGCTAGTGCCTGAAATTTTTTCTCTTCTATAGACTATAGCTATCGTGTATTTTTATTTTTATAACATTTAGTTCAAACAATATCCTATAGTTTGTACAAGCATTTTTAACTGCGAAAGGAATGGAAACGAAGCTCAGATTTTTACCCTGTAGTGATTTCAAAACATGTTTTTTTCGAGTCTGTTCTAAGCTTGAAATGCATGAATCAACGCTTCACATGGAAGACATCCAATTGTGATATATACGTAACGCAGCAGCGATAACCTATGAAGCACAAGAATTTCGGTCTAAAGTCCACTACGTATTTGATACGTTTTCATTTCGAGGATATATTAAGTACGATTTTTTCTTCTTTTATTTTCTCTTTTTTTCGACTTTCTTTTGTTCGCACGATTTAAAATAAATATATAAACATGTGTGATGTGCTGTGATGCTCACATAATTTTTTGATGACTTTTTATTTATTTTAAAATTTAAAATTTATTTTATATTTACCGTACTCGTACTTTGTATTTCAAAACATATCATTTTTTATTAAGGATGACAAACGGGCGGGGCGGGTGCGGATACCTCCTCTCCCATACTCATACCCACCTAAAATTTTTATATCCTCCACCTGCCCATTACCCACGGCGGGTACAATTTTCAAATCCACATCCATTTACGCGGGTGCATTCTCAAATCCATCCATACACTCACTACCAAACTGGACATCCACTGCACAATCCATACCCGCTTGTACCCATCCTTACCTGCCTACAAGCAACCACTAATATTGAATTATGTAAAAATGAACCATAAAGTGTTGTAAAGAAAAGTAAAACTTCGCATATTCTATTGATTGATCAAGTGTATATATATATTATATTTACACCGGTATAAATTTAACTACAACTAACTAACTAACGATCGTTAACTTAACTAAAACACATTTTTACCGGTATAAATTCTACTTAACTACAGCTAACTAAATAATTATAGCTAACTTAACTAAAATATCTTTACACCTGTATAAATTCTACTTA
>JAGYYJ010002171.1:0-40347 GCA_019671005.1 Hibiscus mutabilis | reverse complement strand
TGGGATTCTTGCAATTTAGCATCTTGATTGAAGAAGCTGAATTATAGAATAAATTATAGTAAAAATATCATACAATTTATGAGAGTTTAATAATGACTTTAGTTTTCCCAATGTTAATTTAGAACCCAGAAAAGAAAAAACCAGACAAAAAAAAATGAAAATTTTGGTCGGATTTGTAGAGTAGATATGTTGTAATGAGAGAATGTGAAATTTAATAAGAAATGAAGTTCCTTTTGTGTACTTTTTTCTTTCTTTCATTTTTTGTGCCTTTTCCCCCTTTATATTTGTTCTTATTTAAACGCTTGAGGAAAAAGATTATATGATTTTGTTGGAAAGTTTGAAATATGATTAGCGGTGAACAAATTTCGACTTGATTCGATAGATGTTAATAAAAGTAATTTAAAAAATAAAATAAAATTTAAATTATATAATAAAATAATAGATCAATTTTTAAGTTCGAGTTAAGTCTTTTAACTTTATTTATATATGTATATTATATTTTATAGACACTCCATAAAAATGTATCATATTGTTGTCAGAATTTTATATAAAACTGGACGAAAATAATAATTTAAGTATCGATGTAAAACAAAAAAAAGCTACAAAATAAGTATAGTTCAGAGTCAAATAATGAATCATTTGCTTTTTTTAATCTAAAATGTTTTTAGCTTCAACATCTTAGATAAGTTAAATTATGATTTCAATCCTTCTATCATGTTAAAATTTGAATTTAATTTCTATGTTTTAACTTAGAACAACTTAACTCATTAAAATATCATTAGTTAATTCAAATTGCTTAATCTCATTAATTATTTTATTAATTATCCGATGACTTTAAATATTAAATTTACTTGTAAAATTTTTCGCTGATTTTACTAAAAAAAAATAATCAAAATTACAATACGAGTTTACAACGTGAACTAAATACATAATTTGCATATTTTCCTATAACATTGACAAAAAATTATCCATTTTAGATTATACAAAGACCATACGTAAAAAATGTTAAAAAACACAACTAAAATAATCGAACAAAATAAATACGAATAAATTTGACTATATCAACAAATGAACCACATTACCAAAAATGAATTTATCAATTACATTATAGAAGTAGAAATGTCGAATAATGTTAAATCCCGAATTTTTAACATACTAAAGGGACCAAAACAGTAATTTGAACTTTCAGTAAGCTGATGAAAATGATTTTCCCTACATCACTCCATGAATCAAAGCGAGCCGAGAAAGGGAGTGATAGGAAATAGACAAACCCCATTTCTCCAATCTTCTTTTGCACATACAGTTTTAGGCCCTGGAGCTTTGATCCCGGAAAGAATGGCTGGCTGCCGGCGAATTGATGTCTTCTCATATGTCATAATCTACATCGGTTATGTTCTGTGCTACAGAACGTTTCACGAGTTGCCCTTCTTCGTTGTATAGGTCGAGGTTTTCGCAAGGAGCAGGGAAGATGGTGCCGATAACGCGGCCTTGAACAAATCCACACTGGAATATGTGCTTCTTCTTATACGTTAACCCGACTGATATATCCCTAAACGTCACGTTTCTTATAGGAATATCTTCACTACCATGTATACGAACAGGAACACGGACTCCTTGACCATGTACACCTGTGAAGCTTATGTCCTTAACTATCGGGAGGGCTTTCGGGTCAAAATTATTGTCAGGGTGCTCGTTGTAGTCTGTCTTCACAATGATTCCAACTCGGACATTATCGAATGTCAGATTTCGGTAGGTTATGTGTCTAATGTATCCACCTCTTCCAGCGGCAGTCTTGATTCGAACTGCACGGCTAGAACTCCAGACAAGGAGGTTCTCTACAGTGACATCAGATACCCCACCAGACATCTCACTGCCGATTGATATGCCAGCACTGTCGTATAGTTCAGCAAAGACGGAATTCAGTTAGTATCTTAAAGTTGGCATGCACCGGTAAACATTCGAAAACACCAGTGTTCGTAAGAACTGGAAGAAAACATGAATAGAAACTTCCAAGATTTTCCAGAGAATGCATTTGCATAAGAAGTTTGCAAAATATGTGATATGAATTCGATAAGCTGGCTCTGTCAGATGGTTAATGAAATAGAATGTTCAGCGAGTTCAAGAAACTTCACCTGACCATAGAGCGTACAATGAGGTTCCGGACGAGAATGTTTCTTGAAGGTCGTCCGTAAGCTATGCCATATTGATCCCACCCACTCTTTATTGCAATTGCATCATCTCCAACGCTTATGTAGCAATCCTCGATTACTACATCCTCACACGAATCTGTTTGCAACAAATGGTTTTCAATTAGTCGCATTCATAACGAATTGATATTTTCTCTCAGCACAGCAAATCAACAAACTGAAATGTAGTACAAAGGCATAGATTCGAGCCAGTCAGTGTAACAATGTTCTTTCGAAGATGCATATGCAGCATGAGATTTCTTGTAGAAGCCGGAAAGGAAGAGGGGTCACTTTCTCACCAAAAAATGGCGAGAGAGAACCCACGACCCATCTAGAACTAACATTTCGAAACAACTACTCATAGCGTGAATAAGAATCGTGCAGGGAACCTTAGCCACTATAAGCTCTCGTATAGAAAATTTTCAACACATTTTGTTCCTACTTACCAGGATCGATTCCATCGGTATTTGGGGCTCCATGTATAGGAGCCAAGATGGTAACCTTCCTGACTGTTACATTCTTGCAGTCATATGGATGAAAAGTCCAGAAGGGAGAATCACGTAATGTTATATTAGCGATTACGATGTCACTAGACCACATAATCTGCACAAGTGGACCCCTGGTGTGGTCGAGTAGCTTTTGACGATACTTCTTCCACCATGAGTGACCCTGTCCGTTTATGGTACCATTATGCCCTGTTGAATTGTAGAAAAAAGAGAAAAATCAGACTCTGTCGACAACGATAACTCATGCAGAAGAAACTTCTCAGTGTTCATTTATCATGATCATACAATGATTCCGGTAACGGAGATTCTACTGTAAGTTCACTGTAATTCTTTTTACCAAATACCACACAGAGACTAATACGTTTGGAATCATAGAATACTTGTATTCAAAGAGGTCACGTTTACCAAACGAAAAAGGTCTATTTTGTGAGCTTCGGCCACCTTTTAACTCAAATGACTAGGGAAGAAAATATTAGGGAAGTGACTTATAAAACATAAATTAGAGCTCATACGTACTGAGCGAAGAAACTAACCGGTTATAACAACATCTTTGAGATTTCGTCCGTGGATTAAACTCCCATACCGTGGTCCATGATGCTCTCTTCCGTGCCCATATGATGGCAAGGGAGGCATTAATGGCCATTGCTTCTCATCCTGTATAATATCATAAATGAGAATACATCCAAAACACAATAGACACTGTAAATTCCATACAACAATCACAAGATGAAACCATTCACAACCCATGGCCAAATAACTAATTGCAACGATGAAAAATTATCTAATGACTAAAACATATACTAATATCACTATACTAGCACATTGCGGAAGATGGAAATTGGTAAAATCACTACGAATTCTCCCGATTATATGACCATCATACGCCAATTATATAAAACACCTCCATCACCTTTCCCAACCTATGACAACTAAAAATGTTAAAACTACAAGTTTGAAAACTCAATCACTGTCTCGACCAAAATAAAAAGGCTTGCTTGACTTGAATTCCCTTGTTTTAGTGGCATGCGATTTCATTGCCAAATTTAAACACGCTTTTCAGTCCATGATCTTGACAATCTTCAACGACGGGAAATTACCTAATGACTAAAACAGAAACTAATATCACCATACTAGCACAATGTGGAAGATGGAAATTGGTAAAATACTACGAAATCTACCGATTATATGACCATCATACGTGATTACATTAATTATATAAGACCCCTCCATCACCATTCACAACCTATGACAACTAAAATGTTAAAACTACAAGTTGGAAAACTCGATCACGGTCTTAACCAAAATAAAAAGGCTTGCTTGACTAGAATTCGCTTGTTTTAGTGGCATTCGATTTCATTGCTGAATTAAACACGCTTATCGGTCCATGAACTCGACGAACTTCAATTACCTAATGACTAAAAGTCTAAAACATAAACTAACATCATTATACAAGCATAATTTGGAAGTTAAAAATTTGGTAAAAATGACCATGAATTCCATTTATATGATCATCATACTATGTGTACACTAATTATATGATCATCATACTAAAAATGTTGAAATTTAAACAGACTTATGAGTTCATGAATTCAACAAAAAAAAGGGGGAAATGAAAAACAAATTCAAAAGAGCAACCTGGATACCAAGAATCTCAGCATCCTCAGCTAAGAACAAAGTCATATGACTAGTGAGATTAAACGGCGCCGTAAGCCACTTCCCCGGCGGCACATTGAGCTGTCCACCGCCTCTCTCCCCAAGCTTCGAGATCGCCGACACAGCGATTTCAAACGCCGCCGTATTCACCGTCACCCCATCGCCGACCGCACCGAAATCAGTCAAATTAAACGCGAAAGCCCGCATCTTCGGCACAGGCCGACCGGGCCGCGTTTTCACCGACGCAGAAATCCCCGCCCGGACAACACTACTCCGTTGCCAATAAAAAACCGAAAAGAAAGCCACGATCCACAGGATAGTGAATAGAGTTCGGTGTGAAGAGAAGAATGCCGCGACCCATCTCTTAAGTTCCACCCTTTTTTGCTGTGACTGAAGCCGTCCGACCGGCAATGGCTCCACCATTTCCGGCGTTTTGTTTTGGGGGTTCAGGAAGCGGTTTGGGGGAGATGGGTCTGGATTTGGGACCTGGAAAAGAAGGTCTTTTCGTGTTGTAAGTGCTGAGAAAACAAAAGGGTGTTTGTTTTTGAGTGAAATGTTAAAGAATCACAGTTGCTGCGGGTGAATTCGATGTCGAAAGAAAAGAGAGAAAGTTTAAGAATTGTAGAAGAAAGGGCCTTTGTAACCCAAAGGAAAAGGCATCTGTTTATGTAGGGATTGTTTTCACTTAGATTAAAGGTTTAAATCTTTGTTTTTTGATTGAAAAAAAGGTGGAAATTGGTGAATTAGTACGGAAATCGTTGTTTTTCGTTTTGGGATTCGTTGCTCAAAGCTAACGATCATTAGTAATAGTAATGGTTTAAATAAGGTATTGAATTCGAATAATATGTATAGAAATGTTAATATTAAGGTTAGATTTTCTTCTATTATATTTTGATATACAAAATACGTAAAATAAATTATATAACCTTTTATTAAAGTTTAAATTCTAAAATATTAAATTTAAAATTTAGAATCTATACTTTAATTTTAAATTTAAATTTTTAATTTTAAAATCTTACAACCTAAACTCTTAAACTTTAAACTTAAATTCTAAATCTAATAATTTTGTGTATTAAATTTCGTATTTATTGTGATTGTTCATATGTATTTACGACACAATTGTCATTTAGTTTTATAATATTTTGAAGTTCGTGTAACAATCCAACTTCTTACTCTTGTTAAAAAAAAGTAAGTTTTGTCAATAATTTCTAAAGCATGTGATTATAAGTAGGGGTGTTCAAATTCGGGTGCCCGAAATACCGGGTACCCAGATCTTCGAGTAGTGAAAAATGCAGCACATGTCCCGACCGGGTTTTACGTGTACCCGAAAATTTGAGTATTTGGGTACCTGAATATAAAAATATATTTTTTAAATATAATTTTTTTATTAGTTTGATATAAAAATATGTATTTAATAGTTTAATATAAAAATATATATTTATTAAATATAAAATATAAAAAATAAGATTTTTTATTAGTTTAATGTAAAAATATGTATATTGGATATAAAAAATATATTAATTTCAAATATATTCGGGTACTCGATGATAATCGGCTACCCGAAAAATCTTAATTTTGTGACCCGGGCCCGAACCGGGAAATGACGGGCCGACGGCCGAGTACCCGATCCGAGTAAAAAAAAATTCCAGGTAAATGCCCGGTTATTTATGTTCGGGTAATCGGATGGTCGGGACGGGTCAGTCGGGTCGGGTATTTTTGAACACCCCTAATTATAAGTTCTCAGTAGATACTCTCTTATAAGTTGTGAGTTCAATACCTATCAGGAGAAATTTTCCTCCCTCCTATGGATGGCAATAGGCAGCTAAAAATCAAGCCCGCGCTGATCTATAAACTCCTAAACACGACCTCGCTCGGCCCCTATATTTAAATATTAATTTACTCGCTCCGCCTCAACCCGATAAATCAACTCTTAAACTCGATCCCAACCCGACTCCAATCCGACCAATTTTTTTTTAAAATTTTTAATCTTTGTCGACAATAAAAATTAAATCCGATCAAGCCACTATTATAGTCTTAAATTTTATCAAAATATAGAGACTGAATTTTAAATTTTAAAAGTTTAAAACCTCTCACGTATTATTTAATTTTTGTGTTCAACCTATATGATTAAACTGTTAAATCAAATCAATTCTTTATACAATTGATTAAAATATTTGATTTGATTCGATTTGGTTTAATATCTTTTTACGATCATATTTTAATCCAAATGTTTCGATATATCATGTCGATTTAAAATTCAGAATTCAAGATTGAGACCCATCTTCTATTTGGGCCCAGATTGTTACATGCCACATTGTGCTTACTCCTTAGCCAAACCCATCATGTACCATAACCAAGACAGACAAGACTCCCTATCCTTTACACGTGTAAACCAATCATTTGCTACCTTGTTCCACCTCAGACACAACCTATCATCATTTTTCTAACCAGATAAGAAGAACCTCATCACTCATCTCTGTAACCAAAAACAATAAAACTCCGTTTGAACATACATCTGTGTTCTGTCTCATCCCATGCAAATGGCCTTATCCATAGCTTCCACTGCATTCTCAAGCTTCCCTGTAATCAGGTTTTTACATTTCGAACTTTTCGTAGTTCGAAATTCTTTTCTTTTTCCTTCTTTATCATCAAATTGTGTTTTTTTTTACAGGGATAGACCCCAGAGGTTACTTCTGGGACAAGTTACGACATTATTACGAGGGAGAACTGATACGAAAGCGACGAAAGGAGGAGTGTCGAGTGTTTGCGAACCGCTTCCTCCCGATAGACCCTTGTGGTTCCCCGGTAGCTCTCCTCCGGAATGGCTCGATGGCAGGTAAATTATGGTTCCTGGATGAGAGTTGTGTCCATTGTTTGAGTTGAAATACGTCCAACATGATGTGTTCTTGTTGCTGTAGCCTTCCTGGAGATTTTGGCTTCGACCCACTTGGATTAGGTACCTAAAAACCTTCTGATTTTTCATTTTTATTTTGTTACGGCCCCTTTTTACATCGTTTAATTGACGCATTATCTAAGTCAGAGTCATGATTAGACAATGAGAGGATAAAATCACATGACTTCAAAATTAACAGAAGCTTAATAAGTATTTAATCCAAATTTTGAGAGGTTAAGGTTTAATTTGACAGGTGTTTAAACTAACAGGGATTAAAATTGTCAATAGACAAAAAAAAATTGAGGGCATGAGTTCCTCCCTGAATTTAGTTAGGTTGGTTGATATATTTAATCCAAAGTTTGAGAGAATAAAACTTAATTTGACACGTATTTAAACTAGTCGAGACTAAAATTATCATTAGACAAAAAAATTGGAAGCACGAGCCCCCTGAATTTAGTCAGGTTAGTTCATATATCACAACTCTTTTATAAGAACAAAAATCATATGCCCTTTTCTATATTCTAACACTAAAAACTTAAATTCTAAGCCTAATCTTAAATTTTAAATCATAAATTCTAAATCTTAAAAGTACGCCATACTTTTAGTTCCCTAAACTCTAACCCTACCCCAAAAGAGAAAGAATTTCTATTCTTTCATTAAGGCGTTTGATCTAACCTAATCAAACTATGTACTCCTTAGTTAGTAGCACTGACATGTCTTCACATTGAATTTTAAGCTATTAATTATAAATTTTAAAATAATAAAAGTTTCTGGATATTATATATGTAAAGAGAATTTTTAAATTTTTTAATAGTCAAAGTAAAATTTTCAAAATTGTGGTTTATGTTTCCCCATTAGCCGTTAGGGATGACAAAACAACTTGAAATTTCGTAACCCTAAAATTTATGTTGATCTTTTAATCTTGTAATTCTTTATAAATATTTTAATTAGAATTTCTAAAATTTTATAAGATTTTAGAATATGTATTTTAATTACACTAGATATTTCGAAGCTATGACCTAAATTTTAAATTGTTTCTTAAACTTAAAAAAACTCTAATTAAGTTTTTTAAGTACTAATATTGTATCAACTAATCATTCTATTAGTCTAATTGTTAGTTCAAGTATTAAATTTTAGCTCAGATATGTCATGTAACATATTTAAAATACATGCATCAGATTTTAAACATATTTGTATCTACTACGTAGACATATCTAAGCTATCCTCGCAATATATTTAAAATTTAGGTTAACATATGTTCCAAGCCCCTGTACTTTTTATACATTTAAAATTTAGTCTGTTTATTTATTTTATTTAAAAATTCAAGTCCAATTGGTAACATTGTTCAAATTCTCCAGTTAAATTCATCGACGTGACATTTAAAAAATACTAACTTGGCAATCATATAACCAAAAAGATGTTGTAATAGACTCGGATTTAACAAAAGAATTTACTATATTAATAATTAGACCTGAATTCTTAAATCCGAAAAATAAAGAGATTGAGTTCCTGAAAATAAAAGTAAGAGGACTAAATTTCAAATGTATGAAAAGTACAAGGGCATATGGTTGAATCTCACATTGGACTTTACGTTATCAATGTGCTTTATCTCGAACATAATATGTTTTTACCAGGTTCCGATCCAGAAACACTAAAATGGTTCGCACAAGCCGAGCTAATGCATGCGAGGTGGGCAATGCTAGCCGTGGCCGGCATCCTCATACCCGAGCTCCTCGAATCCCTTGGTTTCATCGACAACTTCTCGTGGTACGATGCCGGAGCGAGAGACTACTTTGCAGACCCGACAACATTGTTTGTGGTTCAAATGGCAATGATGGGATGGGTTGAGGGCCGAAGGTGGGCCGACATTGTTAATCCAGGGAGTGTTAACATCGAACCCAAATTTCCCAATAGGAAGAACCCGACTCCCGATGTTGGTTACCCCGGCGGCCTATGGTTCGACCCGCTTAATTGGGGACGAGGGTCACCGGAGCCGGTGATGGTGTTGAGGACTAAAGAGATTAAAAATGGACGACTTGCTATGTTGGCATTCGTGGGATTTTGCTTCCAAGCTGTATATACAGGTGAAGGCCCGATTGAGAACTTGATGGCTCATGTTGCTAATCCTGGTCATTGCAACGTTTTTTCGGTAATGCTCTTCGAATTAACTTATTCTTGGACGATTTCGACTTGAACTTGAAAATTTAATTCGATCTATCTGAATCACATTTGACTCAGTCTAATTTGACTGTAAAAAGTTAAATCAGACTTGACTCAAATTTGAACTAAAATAATTTGAATCCAAGATGGTTAGAAAATCCAAATTCACTCTATTTAGCACTAACCTGACTTGTATATGTGTAGTTAGAGGTGAGTATTCGATTAAGTCTAGTTGAGTTAGTCAAGTTGATGAGTCTTATTCTATAATACAAATTTTATTTTGAACATTTTCGAGTCGAGTCCAGTTGTCTAAGTTTATATTCAGAGTTTATAAAATTATAATTTGAGTCAAATAAAAAAATTTTATTTTTGCATGTATGTGTTTGCAGGCTTTTACAACACATTGATGTTCACTCGAGATTCGATAGCTGACAATGCAGGGACTCGATCCAAAGACTTTGGTAAAGCGATCATCAGTACTGTTTGGTCAAATTTCTGTTCTAGTCCTTTTATTATACATAAATTGATGGTTTAGTCTTTATGTCTTAATTTGACAAAATTTGATATTCCCACCGAGATTGATGTTATGAGCTAATCGAAATCACCAGTACAATTTACAAATTTTGTTAGTGAAAGCAGGCATTGTGATAGCCATAATTTCATCTTTAAATAACATACAAAATATTCATATCTCGTCTCTTAAAATGAACATCATCCGATTTTGTCAAAACTTAAATTATTTATAATTTGTCCGTCTTAAATTAATTGTATCTTATTTTGTCAGGCGCATAACATGATGTCACTTGTACATACCGATGAAACGTACAAAAGGTTGATTTGTTTAACTCAAACCTCTACGATTGACTAAATTTTAATTCAATTGATAGTTTAGAGACTGTGAATTCGAATACTCTCAAACTTTTAAAATTTCTCTGTACTGATCACTGTAACATTTTTTCGGTACAGCTCTTCAAAGTAGCCTATTCAATTGGATTAAACTTTTCTTCATTGGTAACTTTTGACCTATACCCGAATCTTAATCTTATTCCAAATCGATTCAATTTGATTTGATTATAAAAAATCAATAATTTAAAATAATTTAAATATTTTTTTTAATTTGACATTTTTTAATCTAATATTTAAATTTGTTTTGGTCAATTTTAGTCCAAACTTGGAAAATTTTCTTTTAACTATTTATGTGACACTCTGTCGCACCAAAATCTAAATTCATAGAATATTGAGAGAAAAAAAATTCAAAGATCAAAAAAAAAAACCAAATATTTCTTATTCTCGCCGTTTCTTTTCTGTTATTTAGAAACATAAACGGTCTTTTTTTTACAAGCTTCGACTAAATCAAGAAGCTCACAGTTGAGCTGTCAGGCAGCCAATTTTGATATGTTGGCTTGTAATAGCTAAAAACAGACATCAAAGTTGTAACCGCCACCGGAATGCCTATTTTTAGAATCCAATGCTACCTTCGTAACTGCACCATTCCGACCGCTCCACCCAAAGCCACCTACGTAAGCAACCAAACGAAACAGCCCCAAACCAGAAACCCTGCACATAATCATGTGATCATCATTCTTCACCACAACACGGAGCTGCAGCGCCACCAATCCTTTCGAACCGGAGCTTCTCTTCCCCCGTCGTTTCTACCTCCGGTTTGACTAATGGCCGCTGCCGCCTCCGCTGTCGGGTCCCTTCTTTTCGTTCTCCTCACTTTCCTTTCTCTTTTCCCCACACTTTGTTTGTCTCGATCCGATGCAGACTCCCTCCTTCAATTCAAGAAATTGTTGAAGAACGGAGATTCGAAGCTGAACAATTGGATCTCGGGATCGTCTCCTTGTCCGAAAAAATGGGTTGGTGTTAAGTATCGCGGCGAAACAACCACCGGTCTCCATTTGACGAATATGGGACTCACGGGTTCGGTTGATGTCGAACCTTTGATGAAGTTTTATAGCTTGAGAACCATCAGTCTGGTGAACAATACGTTCACCGGACCGATCCCCGAGTTTAATAAACTCGGCACTTTAAAAGCTATTTACTTATCCAACAATCAGTTTTCCGGCGAGATACCAGATGATTACTTCGGTTCGATGGCATCGTTGAAGAAAGTGCGGCTGAATGACAATAATTTCACCGGCAAGATCCCAAGCTCATTGATGCAACTACCCCACCTCATGGAGTTGCATTTAGAAGAGAATCAATTTTCCGGGAAAATCCCCGAGTTGACTTATCCGGTCGTGCTTAAATCGCTTAATTTGACGGGTAATAAATTCGAAGGGAACATCCCGAAAAGTTTCTCAATGTTTAACGCTTCGACTTTGATCGAAACGTTAAACTTTGCAGGAAACAGTTCATGAGTCATTGTGTTCGCCATCCTACTTTTGATAAATCAATTTCACCTTCCACTGCCTCCATAATCATTACTTCGATAACTTCGGTTATCGTGTTCTTTTTCTTGATTGTCGGCATCTCTTCGACGTCAAACAACGAAGACGATAATATGAGGAACCTAAGTAGTTCTAGGGAATTTTTAAGACACATTCAGGTCGTATCCGGCTCGACCCGAACAAAATCGATAAAGTAGAGTTGGAAGAGTAGTTTGAGCTTGAAGATCAAACGAGGGTCGTCACAACGAGCGAACAACAAAAACGGGACAGATGATGTGATAATGGTGAATGGAGAGAAGGTTGCCTTTGGGTTGGAAGATTTGATGAAGGCATCGGCGGAGATGCTCAAAAACGGTGTGTTGGGCTCGACATGTAAGGCGGTGATGGGGAACGGAGTGGCCGTGGTGGTGAAGAGGATGAGGGAGATGAATAAGTTGGGGAAAGATGGATTCGGAGTTGAAATGAAACGGTTTGGGGAATTCAGGCACCCAAATGTTTTGGCTCCATTGGCATTCCGTTTTAGAAGAGAGGAGAAGCTAATTGTCTCGGAGTATATGCCTTGTGGTAGCTTATTATACGCATTGCATGGTATGAACATCTTCATCTTTGAGGTTATCTTTATTTTCACTCGAATCAGAATAAAAGTATATTTAAAATACGTAAATCAAACTAGATCTATTTAACTTGGATTTGATATGTTCTTGGAAATTTTTAAATATTTAAAATTTAATTTACACGCTATAAATATGCTCTATATTATATCTAAATTGACATTTAAAGACTAATGGAAGGATCTGATTAATATGATAATAATACTTAGAGGACTAAATTAGAATGTTTTAAACTATGGGACCAATTTAAAATTTGAATCATAATTTTTCGACATTAGCTAGAATTAACCAATTTAGATCACAAAGTATTTGTATCATACCAATTATGTCTTTCCACTAATCTAATTGTTAATTTGTAGGTCAAATGTCATATAACATGAAATATATTTAAAACAGGTAGATAAAAACATGTGTACATACCTCATGAATAACTTGGATGTGGAACATAATACCAACACCATCATTGATGTTTACGTAAAGACTTGGTTGATATGCTATTGATAACTTTGAGGACTTGATTAAAAATATAAATAATTATTTAGGGACGAAATTAATCCTTTTTCCAACAAGGGTGTTTATTTCAGGCGACCGAGGATTGTTTCATGCAAGGCTAAATTGGCAAAACCGTTTGAAGGTCATCAAAGGAATTGCCGAAGGACTTGGTTACATCCACACATAGTTAGCAACCTACGTTGTTCCCCATGGAAACCTTCAAACTAGCAATATTCTTCTAACCGAAACTTACGATCCGTTGCTGAACGATTACGGCTTTCACCCGTTCGTAAACTCCGACGACACTTACCGAAGATTGTTTGCCTACAAATCCCCAGAATGTCTTCGAAATCAACATGTCTTTCTTAAATCCGACGTCTATTGTCTCGGTGTTGTCATTCTCGAGATCATGACCGGCAAGTACCCTTCACAATATCTTAACAACAACGATGGGGGATAGACATTGTGCAATGGGCACAATCATCGATATCGGAGAATCATGTCGAAGAATTGATTGATCCCGAGATATTATCAAGCGATTCGATAAATCAGATGGTCAAAATGATCCAAATCAAAGTTGCTTGCACTATAATTAACCTTGATCAACGGTTGAACCTGAACGACATTATCAGTAATATTCAAGAGGTTAATTTAACTCTTTGAGACATAATACTTTGTTTGATGTACATAAAAGGGAAACTGAGATTTCCGACAACGATGTATATCGAGATTAATTCAAAAAATCAAATAAATTAAAATTCTTTTTTTAAATTGATCTGAACTCGAAGTAATGCATAAGCTATTAATAACGCCAACAATGAAATCGAAGTAGTCTTAAGGTAATTATAAATTAATATTTGTTTATACATATTCTTAACCATTTGACAATAGACACATCTTGCAAACAAAATGATTTGAAATCAAAGTAGTTTTTTTTGTATACTTGTGATCTTGTTTTCCCATGTTTCATGCAATTCAATATCTTGTTACATTCATAACTATGTATGTTGCAATTGAAGTTGTCAAATACGATATATATTTATTTATATGTTAGGTGAATATGTTGGAAAAAATGTGAGGAAATAGTAACTTTGAGCCATATTACGAAAGAGTAAAGGTGGATATTCGAATAATGATCTTATTTGGTCTTAGTCTACTACATGAGACCTTTACAAGGGTATCTCATATGTTCAAATTAGTTGAGTTATGAATGAGAAATTGATGCTCAAAATATGGTAGTTGTGAATTGAGTAAGGAAGTAAAACCCCATTTATCCCACATTAATAGAATAAATAGCATGGGAAGTATTTATATAGACTTACTCTCTTAATAGTATTTAAATGACATAATGGAAATTGTGTCTTGTGCAAGTGTAAGGTGTGTGGGTTGGGACCCACCCACATGATTTTGGTGATGCAACTATTTGGACTGATTGGATCATACATGACTTACGGATATTTTATCCATTTTGAATAATTTTTTCCTTACAATCTTTTTGAATATTTCGAATATTATAAAAGTATCAGGTTCAATTCAAGGAAATATATCCGTTTTAAAATGGCAGTAATTGTTTATTCGAAACTGATTTAATTTTCAATTAAACTGGATTTTCGAATTGCTTTTATTTTAAATATTATTTATTCGTTTGTTTCGGATTAACGCTTTATTCTAACAAAATATTCAATCGAAACGTTTCGAATTGGGCGAATTTTTAAAATTTAATCAAATTGATGAATAATATTTTTTTAAATCAAATTTGATTTAAATTTTTTGTCGAATTAAATCAAACCAAAAAGAAACTTAACTCAACAAATATGTTCGAATGGAGTCATAAAATTTTTTGTCTTGCGATTTCACTTAAACATCATAAACGATCAATAAGTGCACAAATTTTTGAGAAAAACCAACCAATTGTTTGTGACAATGCGTCAGGATCAGGTTATGTCAAGGTTCGTATTCATCAGGAAACATAAACTGCTTTTCGGCTTCGACGACTAAGACTTCGTTCGTCATTGATTCTCCAATAGGTGTTTGAACTTTTACGGTTTACAACTTTCGAGATAAAAACTAGATTTCAAACGTCCGTTTTTGACGTGATCGTTTGACATAATTTCTGCGTTCAGCGGCCCAACGACTGTTTGTGAAGCATTCCCGAACAAACCTAAATCAAGAAACTCACAGTTGAACTGTCCCGAACAAGCCTAAATCAAAAAGCTCACAGTTGAACTGTCAGGCAGCCAATTTGATATGTTGGCTTGTAATAGCTAAAACCATACATCAACATTGTAACCTCCACCGTAATGTCTATTGTTAGAATCCAATGCCACCTTCGAAACTGCACCATTACGACCGCTCCACACAAAGCCACCTACATAGCCAACCAAACGAAACAGCCCCAAACCAGAAACCCTGCACAAAACCATGTGATCATCATTCGTCACCACAACACGGAGCTGCAGCGCCACCAATCCTTTCGAATCGGAGCTTTTCATCTCCCGTTGTTTCTACCTCCGGTTTCACTAATGGCCGCCGCCGTTGTCGATTCCTTTCTTTTGGTTCTCGTCACTTTCCTTTCTCTTTTCCCCGCACTTTGTTTGTCTCGATCCGATGCCGACTCCCTCCTTCAATTCAAGAAATTGTTGAAGAACGGAGATTCGAAGCTGAACAATTGGATCCCGGGATCGTCTCCTTGTCCCAAAAAATGGTTCGGTGTTATGTGTCATGGCGAAACCATCACCGGTCTCCATTTGAAGAATCTGGGACTCACGGGTTCGGTCGATGTCGAACCTTTGACGAAGCTTCCTACCTTGAGAACCATGAATCTGGTGAACAACATGTTCAACGGACTGATCCCCGAGTTCAATAAACTCGGAAATTTAAAGGCTATATATTTATCCAACAACCAGTTCTCCGGCGACATACCGGATGATTACTTCGGTTCGATGGGATCGTTGAAGAAAGTGTGGCTGAATGATAATAATTTCACCGGCAAGATTCCAAGCTCATTGATGCAACTACCCCACCTCATGGAATTGCATTTAGAAGGGAATCAATTTTCCGAGAATATCCCGGAGCTGACGTACCCGGACATGCTTAAATCGCTTAATTTGACGGACAATAAACTTGAAGGAAATATACCGGAAAGTTTCTCAAAGTTCAACGCTTCGACGTTCGATCGAAACGTTGGACTTTGCGGAAGACAGTTCACGAGTCATTGTGTTCGCCATCCTACTTTAGATAAATCAGCTTCACCTTCTGCTGCCTCCATAATCCTTATCTCGGTAACTTTGGTTGACGTGTTCTTTTTTGTGATCATCGGCATCGCTTCGATGGCGCAAAGCGAAGACGAAAATATGAGGAACCTTAAGTGGTTCGAGGGAACATTTAAGGCACATTCAACTTGTACCTGACTCGACTCGACCAAAGTCGATAGAGTCGAGCCCAAAGAGTAGTTTGAGCTTGACGATCAAACGAGGGTCGTCACAGAAAGTGAACTACAAGAATCGGACGGAAGATTTGACAATAGTGAACGGGGAAAAGGTTGCCTTTGGATTGGAAGATTTGATGAAGGCGTCGGTGGAAATGCTTGAAAACGGTGTGTTGGGCTCGGCATATAAGGCGGAGATGGGGAACGGATTGGTCGTGGTGGTGAAGAGGATGAGGGAGATGAATAAGTTGGGGAAAGATGGATTCGGAGTTGAAATGAAACGATTCGGAGAATTCAAGCACCCAAATGTTTTGGCACCATTGGCATTCCATTTTAAAACAGAGGAGAAGCTCATTGTTTCAGAGTATATGCCTTGTGGTAGCTTGTTATACGCATTGCATGGTAAGATCATCTCCATCTTTGATTATTTAACTAAAATTTTGAAATGAAAGGACCTAAAATGTTATTATATTAAAAAGTTTTTTGGGAGGGATAAGTCCTCTCATCCTCTAAATGGCTCCGTCCCTGCTCAAATTAGGTATGCATGCTTAAAATTTGATCTACGCGTTATAAATATGCTCTATTTCTTATTTAAATTGATATTTACTAATTAGGCTAATGGAAAGACCTGATTGATATGATATTAATTCTTAGATGACCTAATTACAAAGTTTAGAACTATGGGACTAGTTTAGAATTCAAATCATAATTTGGAGACATTAGCTATAATTAACCAATTTAGATCACAAAATATGAATGTATCATATCACTTTTAAGTCTTTATATTACTCTAATCGTTAGCTAGGAGGTTAAATGTTACTTCGATTCGGATATAAAATATTTTTAAAACACATGGATAAAAATATGTGTACATATCTCATGAATAACTGGGATGAGACATTAACTGTCAATGGTGTACGTAAAGACTTGATTGACATGATTTGAAAACCTCGAGAAATCGATTAAAAATCTAAATAAATGTTTACTTCATGCAAAATTAACCCCTTTTCAACTTGGTTAAAGTTCTAACATCAATGGTGCTTATTCAGGCGACCGGGGATTGTTTCATGCAAGACTAAATTGGCTAAACCGTTTGAAGATCATCAAAGGAATTGCCAAAGGACTTGGTTACATCCACACACAGTTAGCAACATATGTTGTCCCCCACGGAAATCTCAAAGCCAGCAATGTCCTTTTAACCGAAACTTATGATCCGTTGCTGAACGATTTCGGCTTTCACCCATTCGTAAACTCCGACAACATCGTCCGAAGATTGTTCGCTTATAAATCCTCGGAAGGTCTTCAGAACCAACATGTCTCTCCTAAATCCGACGTTTATTGTCTCGGTGTCGTCATTCTCGAGATCATGACCGGCAAGTGCACTTCAAAATATCTTAACAACAACAATGGTGGGATTGACACCGAGCAATGGGCACAATCATCGATATCAGAGAACAATGTTGAAGAGTTGATCGATCCAGAGATATTATCAAGCGGTCACTTATGATCCATTGCTGAACGATTTCGGCTTTCACCCATTCGTAAACTCCGATAGCATCGTCCGAGAATTGTTCGCTTATAAATCCTCGAAAGGTCTTCAGAACCAACATGTCTCTCCTAAATCCGACGTTTATTGTCTCGGTGTCGTCATTCTCGAGATAATGACCGGCAAGTGCCCTTCACAATATCTTAACAACAACAATGGTGGGATTGACACCGTGCAATGGGCACAATCATCGATATCAGAGAACAATGTTGAAGAGTTGATCGATCCCGAGATATTATCAAGCGGTCACTTATGATCCATTGCTGAACGATTTCGGCTTTCACCCATTCGTAAACTCTGATAGCATCGTCCGAGGATTGTTCGCTTATAAATCCTCGGAAGGTCTTCAGAACCAACATGTCTCTCCTAAATCCGACGTTTATTGTCTCGGTGTTGTCATTCTCGAGATCATGACCGGCAAGTGCCCTTCACAATATCTTAACAACAACAATGGTGGGATTGACACCGTGCAATGGGCACAATCATCGATATCAGAGAACAATGTTGAAGAGTTGATCGATCCCGAGATATTATCAAGCGGTCACTTATGATCCATTGCTGAACGATTTCGGCTTTCACCCATTCGTAAACTCCGATAGCATCGTCCGAGGATTGTTCGCTTATAAATCCTCGGAAGGTCTTCAGAACCAACATGTCTCTCCTAAATCCGACGTTTATTGTCTCGGTGTCGTCATTCTAGAGATCATGACCGGCAAGGGCCCTTCACAATATCTTAACAACAACGGTTAAACTTGAACGACATTATTAATAAGATTCGAGAAATTAATTAAATGCTTTTGAGACATAATCCTTTGTTTGATCTACATAAAAGGGGAACTGAGATTTCCGACAATGACGTATAACGAGATCAATTCATGAAATCGGATAAATTAGAATTCTTTTTTAAATTGATCTCAAAGTAATCTTTAGTATACTTAATGTCAAAAAAAGGTATTCTTTTGTATACTTGTGATGTTTCCCCATATCATACAATTCAATTTCTTACATTTCATAACTGTCTGTTGCAATTGAGGTTGTCAAATACTCAAATATAATATATGTTTAGTTTGTGTCAAAAAAATATAATATATGTTTATTTATGTTAGTGGAATATTCAATCGAAACGGGTTGAATCAAAGTGATTTTTAAAATTAGACGAGCTGATAAATCTTATTTTATCAATCAAATTTAATTTAAATTGTATCAAATTAAGTCAAATGAGAAGAAGTTTGAGTCGAACAAATCTGTTTGAATTAAAGAATTCCAATTACAAAACATCATGTTTACTTTTCATGTTTTGTTTTTGCTCAATGCAGGGTGGTTTTGGTAGGGATGATGCTTCGTGTGTGCTTTTTCCGAGCATTATAGGCCATCCAAGAACCAGACATGCAGTGCTCGAGACCGGACACAAAGATACGTGCTTTGGAGACGAAAGCACAAGCAAGATGAGGAATCCTTCGTTTGAGTTGCCCTGTTGCCTGTTGGGAAGCAATGTTGAAACTTTGGGAGCATACGTATGATAAGGAGCTTAGAGTTAACATTGAAGAACATCCGGTCCTCCTAACCAAGGCTCCATTAAATCCTAGAATTAATGGAGAAAAAACGGTGGAAATCATGTTCGATGCTTTCGAGTAGCTATTCAGGCAGTCTTATCGCTCTATGCCAGCGGCCGAACCACCGGTAAATCAAATTTTACAACCTTTACCCTTATAAAAGATGCAAACTAATGAATTGTTATAGCATTCAATGCAGGACCTAGCCAACAAGGACCTAACCGACTACCTCATCAAGATCCTAGTAGCTCAAGAGGGCTACTACATCTTCAGAACATCATCGGAACGGGAAATTGTTCGATACATTCACGTAATTTTCAATAAATACATTAACTGATAAGAGATTGATTTTGTTGCAGATGTGGATTACTAAGGCAGAGGACATGGAATCTAACTCATCTAAAGTTCACATGAAATGCTTTTGAACAACGGCAAATACATTTCTCACAGTTTTAAATTCTGTATTTCTTTGTGTATCCTCGGTCCTTGTAACCATGCAAATGAAATTTATATCTAATGATCAAGAAACATAACTTGTGCATCTAATGATCACGAAACATAACTAAACATGTTACAAATATAATCGAAAGTGATAGCGCCATAACAAAATGCGGCACCAAATCAACAAACCACAGCAATTTTGAACAGTTTTCTACTCAAATTAAATGTAAGAGCCTAGAACGGAAATAGAGAGAAACTTAAAATACGGGAGTAAAGACAGATTCGGATATAAACAGAAAGCTTCTAAAACCCCAAAACTCATATTGCACATAGAGGAAATAATCTTACTTGCCTCTTAAGAGACGAGAAAAAATGAACTTCCTCTCCCCAAGCTTTCAGCAGATATATAAGGTCTTCAGAATGGTTGAGAACTTTTACCCCTTCTTTTAGCTTCTTCCTCCTCCAATAACAGAGATAATGTAAGAATCTTTCATGCTATCCCACCCTCGTTTCAAATTTTGGGTCATAATCGCACTAATATTTGCGAACATAGCATGAAACTCTAACGAACTGGCAGAATCTGCTAATCGAAATCAAGGAACTCCATTCTTTTTCTCATGGAGCCCTTCAGATCTGTAGCTTCCCTTTCTGCTTTCTGAGCCTGGAAAAGGGTAAAGGAACAAGTTATTCATATCATACAAGTCAATATTTAGTGAAACCAAATAAGTCTCAGTTAACACCACAGGGAGCTATGTGCATCTTGTTTGAATTCTTTTATTAATCATCTCGGAATATCAAATTAATACAGCTTTCTTAGCCAAATCTAGATTAAAAAAAGAAGGCATATACCGTAAGTAGCCAAATCTAGATGGGTTATGTTGTATAGATACGGGAAACAAACACAAAAACTTGCAATGAAATAAGAATGATGACAATTCCTTTACCCTTTTTATCTCAGCTGTCGACACAGCAGTCATATGTGGCGGAAGCTCCTCTTTTTCCAAATCCTGTATAACATGTGCCATTTCATAAAAAATAACACCGTGAATAATTCCGCATTCAAATAAAAGAAAAAGGGTGAAAATGGATTGCATATAATAGCATACCAGCTCTCCTATTAAGACAACATTCTCCCCACGGATTACATAGAGACCTAACGGGATATCACAGTACAAATTGCCAACAATAACTCGCTCACAAGCTCCTTCTAGAACAACATTAGCTGAGAATGTCGTAGAATATAGCATCAATGATCATAATTCGACACAAAAAGAAACAACGGAAGCAAAAAAGAACTTGAGCAAGGAATAATATGGGGACAAAATACCAAATTGATCAAAAGAACGTAGTAATCCCAAAAGCTTCCGGCCATCTCTCAGCAAGACAAGGAGTTTCTCTGCACAACAGACAGCAATCATTACATATCTAAATCACAAGACAAGTTTTTCGGCCATCAAATTACAGACAATTTATTGTAACAACTTACAATATAAAAGGATACCCTCTGGGACGTAAAATGAAAATGTCGGGAGCTAAATAACTACAATAAAAAGCATTCAAGGAGTCTGGAAATATAATACAACAGGACTCAATGCATCGTGTATGCTAATAAACTCCATCTCCGAGATAACTTATGTAAGAGATTAGCATGATTCAACTACACAAATCTATTCAGCACAAATTTCAGATTGTGACATGGCATGATGAAATTTCAGCCAAAGTACCAAGATTGTAACTTTATCTCAATGTTCTGCAACCAATTCAAATATGAAATTCCATGATATCAACACACGCAAATTGAGTATGGAGAAGCCTATAAAGATTAGAAAATGATCAACATCCATTAGGTTGTGCGGTAAGGAGATCGACTGATGCCCCTTAAACAAGGTCTTGAATTCAAGCCTTGTGGGTGGAAAAAAAATAGTGCTGGAGTGCTTGCCTCCCAAAATGAGCCCCCCCCCCCCCCCCCAACTCGACAACGGACTTAGTCGGGAGCCCTTTATGGCTACCGGACACCGGGATCTCAGAGCAAAACAAAAATTTGGAAAACAAACTAAAGAAGCCTCTTTCATCTAATATTCTCTATCTTCCAAACCAACAACAAACAAATTGGACATGCAATACAAGACCAGTTGCCCCCAATTCTTACAGAAAATAAAAATGACTAAAAACAAACAAACAAAAAATCCAAGAACATAACTTGACAAAGTGAAAAGAACCAAATACAGTAAACAAACAGGAATCAACTGAATCAAACAGTACCATTCAACAAATTAAAAAACCCAAATCAAAGCAAAACTGGGGGAAAACCTCAAAAACAAGATAAACATAAAAGGAAATCCAATTGCATTGGCTTATTTACTACATATAAAAAACAGAGAGGGAGAAAAAGAGAGATTACTGTCAAGATAAGTTGCAAGAGAAGTGGAGAGAAAGATATCGTCAGGTCCAGCCCAAGACATTGAGAAAATTAGTCCTCTTTGAATGCTTTTCAATCCCAATTCTAAACAAATGGCATTGGCTTCCCAATCAAACCCCAAAGTTTTAAAATCACCCAGAAAATTGAAAAGGGGAAACAAAATCAAATCTTTATCGAAATTTATCTCCCAATAAGAACAGACCCAGAAGAGATCACCGCCAAAGCTATAAAAACCCTAGATTAATTGACCGAATTGTAGGGAGCTTTAATGAGGCAGAAGAGAGAGTTTCGTTTAGGTTAAAAGTATAAAGCTTTGGTGGATCAATCATTCACCTTTTTTCTCTCTTAATTAATATACTTTATTCGTTCAAAAAAAATTAATATACTTTATTTTATGGGGTTTTTTAAACTGAGAGACAGAGTAAAAACAAAGTTAAACTCAGCTCAACAGCCTTTTGACTTTGGGGAAAATATAAAATAATAGATTAATGCTTTTTTTTACTGATTATTCATTGAGCTATTAATTCAGTTAAAAATATTTTTTTAACTACTGATTTTTAACCTATTGGCCGACTAATTCAGATGAGTTTTGCAGAGCCTATTATGGGAGTAATTCTCTTAACCCAATTTTTTCCATTTATCGAACCACTGACCTTGCTTAATAAAATTTAATATATGTTTTTATACCCTATAAAAAGCAATATACAACAACAAATTCAAAGTCTGTGGGGACTGCTTTTTATTGCCCATCTTGTGCACAACAGCAGAGTGTGCAACATTCAAGGCAACCGATGAATGCCAATGCAGTGAATATCTGTGTCAACAAAATGGCACACTGATCATTCATCTTCGAACAACATTGGATGCAGCACAGGCAGCAGCAGCCATTACACATCCGCCCACAGCAGTTCGATGTTGCCTTCATGAAAGCTTCCGCGGAGTCTGGTAGTTTTTGCTCTTCGGCTCCAGGACAGATGTTTTCGGCGGTTGCTGTCAGGTCACCGAAGCCAACAGAAAGACTTCGAAGCAATACCTTTTTGGGCGCTCTGGGATCCCTGATCTTGTGGAGGTCGCCTTTCTTTACCTGTATTCGGAAACACAACTTTCATGAGGAGGCCGCCTCGGCAATGTTTTCGGTAAATTTTATGACAAAAAACATACCTTTAGAGCTCCAGAAGCTTCATTTGCTTTGTCTAGTTTGTTTTTCTCAAGTAGGACCATTCGAGTATACTCGGAGATATTGCAAGTCTCTATGCTCAATTGTGCAACCTGCCATTAACATACCAACAGCATAAACAACGGTTTTACGGATATGAAACATGACGAGGTTCGTGATTCCGTCAATCTATGTAGCTGTTTATGTCTTGTTCCAAAATTGTTTTTCCACCAATTTCAGGTCAAGAAATTGTCTGAAAACTGTAAACATACCTTTTGCTCAAGCTGTTTATTTTCCGAGAACCATGCTTGAGCTGTGAGTAGATCAATCTGCTGTCGTGCTAACACCTGTAGAAACAAGGGAAATTATGAGAAGAGGCAATGCAATGAAGTAAAAGAGTATTTCTCGGACTTTTTATGCGGCAAAACCGAACTAAAAGAATCAGCTGAGTAGTTGGAGCCTTACTCTATCAAGAGGTATGTCCTTAGTCCTTACTACCTTCAAGTCCATGACAAAGTTACTCAAATCTCCTAAGATACCATTAGCTTTAATAGCGTCAGGGAAACTTCCTTCGTACCTCCCGCATATCGTCAACGGACCTTCGAAGGAAAGGTCAGGAATGCATGAAGAGTACACCTATACATAGAAGGAGACCAAATAACGCCGGTCAGGTCGGGAATCCGAACTAAAACATGAATGAACCTGCAATATCGGCCAGAACGGTAGACAAAGCGTTGCTTCTATGTATAGGTGGAAACTAAGATGACCCGGACTTTAAAAACGTACCTCTATTTGTTCATTATCATTGAATGCATCAAGAGTTATATCAGCCAGAACGGTAGACAAAGCTTTGCTAAATAATTTTTGCATCTGAACCTCAATTAAATCTGAAAAAAAAGTAAGACTAATGATTTAGAACACAAATGTTCACATACGGTACGAACATAAAGTCAAAGTACATACGGACCTAGATCACAAGCAGAATCAAAATCTCCCCGGCCAATCATGGCAAGCATGCGCAGGAAATAATGATTACAGAACGAACCTGCAATATTTCCACATAAGAAGGTAATCAGAAGTTATGGTATAAGTAGCTTTTATTATCCGGTTTCAGCATTTGCGATTTACACAATCTAAGTTCCAAACCAGACAATCGGATTTAAAGCAATCGATTAATATAGGAGGATCAAAAGCCGAAAATATTACCTATGCCAAAAGTATACATGCGTGGAGACAGTGATCCTCCCCTTGCCAAACGTTTTTTCATCAAGTCACAAATGTTTGTCTCGTCTTCAACAGCCCCATCGGTGATAAGAAAAATCATAGGAACTGAACCACTAGTGTTTGATAGCATCTCGGATGCCTGGCAGATAACCAGAAGTTAATAACATAGGAGGATCAGACGTTTAAGCAAAATCGAAGAAACGAGTATACACCTTTTCCAGTGGAATTGACATATTTGTACCGCCACCCATTGTAGATTTCATGCTCATCCATGTAGTGGCCCTTTCAATTGCCTCCTCGGAAGCCAACTCTATGGCAGTTGAAAATAGATGAGTTTCACTACTAAAAGCTATAATGTTGAACGAATCTTCTGGACCGAGTTTAGACAGGGCAGAAGATATTGCAGTCTTGGTAGCCTCAAGTGGCTTCCCTTGCATGCTGTCGCTTAGGTCAACAACAAATACGACCTCCTTTTTGAACACCTATCGAATTCAATGAAATGAGGACCGATACCAAAACGAACAACCGAATCAAAATAGCATAGCAGGTTGAACAAATGCTAAACCAACCTTCCTACTCTTCTGACTTCCAGGTAAAAGATAAACACAAAACATATCCCTTTGGTCACAATCATATAAAGGCGGGGATTGCAAAAGGATGCCTCCGAATATGTTACTGGAAGAGACCTATAAAAACATGCGGACAATATGCAAATTAGTATCCCGATCAGCGAGACTCGAGGTCATTTTGTAGTTACAAAGAAGTAATAAACGTGCTGACAAGTTTTATTCTTACACTATAAGAGAAACTGAAGTCGGTATTAGACCAAGTGAGAATTTCTGCTTCATAGAAGAACGAAAACTTCTCGGCCTGGCGTTTTATTTCCTGCAAAATCCGGGGATTTAGAAGAAAAAAAACTGAACAAAACACAAGCATAATGATTCTGAACCAAAATATGCACCTTCAAAGGATGACTAGTTGCCTTGCACAAGATTCCGGTTGCAATACCAGAGTTCACATTCAACTGTATCTTTTACTTTTTCGAAATCTTCCTTACAGCAGGCGTAACATATTCGGGAAAACTGAAGGGCACAGTCAAGGAAAACTGGCCCTCCTTATATGACAATTTCTGAGACCAACGAAGCTTAATTCCGATATTAGTACCCCCATCAACCTATAAATACAAAACAAAAACATCCATTAGAAACAATGGACTAAACTACATCGATTTGAATCATTAAGCTTTGAAACAGCGTTGCACCTGTGGTATTGTCAAAGTAAATATATGCGGCTTCAAAAAGCCTCCATCTTGTGGTCTTGCTAACTTTTCAATAACCTTACTTTCTTCTACTCCGATCAGTTCAGTCGAATACGATTTCCCGGGAAGATCAACCTCCACACCTAGAATCGAACCCTGCTAGCCAAATGATATTAGATTATTGCTCTGATACCATGAATAAGCACAATTCAACTATTCAACTAAATTCTCATAGAAACAAAGTCAAAAACAACGGAATTTTCAGAATCAAACGGCAAAAACAACTTCTTGAGCTGAAAAATGAGAACTTGAACCTAAGAACTTTTGTTTCATTTTCCATTTATGAGCCGGGATTAAAATAGCCGTTCGGTACTCGTTGCAACTGCAATAAAACACCATGTAACAGAAAATATAGCCGCAGCCGCAATTTAAATCGCTGCTTGTGACCAAATGTTTTGGGGACAAACCTGGTTTCCCATGGGGACAGCGATCCGACAACCACAAGACCGGCTACCCATAACGCAATGGACCCTCCATTTACCCGAAACTTGAACAAAAGCGGTATCCCCATAACAATCAACTTCGAGATCAACTCCGGTCATATGGAGAGGAATCAAAGCCGGCGGATCGCACCTGCCGTGCACGTGAGGCTGGTAGCTCGGCATATCCGGATTGTCCACCATCCTCGGGTCGGATATAACCGCGTAAACCATCGGAGCCGACGGCAAGTACCAATCGGATAAAAGCTGCATGGGTGGCTTCGGTGGCTTCGGCGCCGCCATCACCGCTCTGTCTTTACCTAAGTATACCCGTTTCGCTAGCTTCAGCCCGTCTTCCACCGCGTTTGCAAACTCTTCCGCCATTGTCAACACCAAAACTAAGAGCAAAAAAAAACCCCAAACCCAAAACAAAAACAAAAATCTCTTCTTTCTCTGCAGAGATTACTTCAGAGAATAATAGGAAAGGCAGAAATTGAATTTGGGGGGTTTACTTCAAGGATTGGGATCTTTGTTTTCTTTCGCCGCAAACGGTGTTTAGCATCAGATTCGTTTCGCTGTGTTTGTTCTTCTGTGTTAAGAAAGCAAAGGTGTGAACTATGTTAAATTAGCGAATAAATTATTAGTTTTTGCGCCTTGGAAACGAAGGTAATGTATACTAAATTCTGCATAGACTCCAACTCTAACTCTAACGGTTAGTTTCGTTGTTTCTTCTATTGTTTTCATTTTAGGTCAAATTCTGACTTTAGTCCCTTTACTATGCGAGAATTTAAGATCCGGACTAGAAAAATTTTGGACAAAATGCACATGTAGTAGAAGTAAGTCAAAACTAAATCTGGAGGGAGTTCACGCATGATTTAAGTACGGTGTGATTCAAACGTCACGACTTAGGGGACGGAGGTGTCTCATAAGGAGAGCAATATCAACACCTGTTCGGGTCCTCATTTTTTATTTTTATAGTTTTAATAATTTTTTAAGTAAGTGGTTATATATTTTTTTTGTTGTTTTTTTTTGTGCTTTGTCATTACTAATTCGGATTTTTCCGCGTTACACACTTGATTTTGGTGAGTGAGTCACACGATTTTTTGCGTACATAAGACTTCGAATCTGAGACATGCGCGATACCAATCTAATTATCATTTGGAGCAGCCCCATTGGTTGTACCTTATTATTTTAATTGTATTTAAGATGTTTTCTTAATAATATAAATAATTTATTTGACAAAGTTCAATCATGTTTTTTATAGTTTATTAATAAAATGTTAAATTAATTATTTAAAGTAATGACATATACTTTTTGTTATATATGAGTATATTTTTTAATTTTAGTTCAGGGCCCAAAAATGTCTGAGACAACTTTAGGCATGAACAAAACTTAATTCTTTAATAATTCTATTCGAGTACAAAGAAGATGCGTATGATTTCAAATCTAATTGAACTTACACGCATCCGCATGCTAAATCGAAATATTAATGTGTGTTTTTCGTAACATTTTGATTGAATTTTTTTGAATAATCACCATAAAATATATTACAAATACAATGCATCAAAAAGAGAGAAAAAAAGGATTAGTCCACTAATTTTTTTTTCAAATGTGCAAAGAAAAGCAAATCCTTCTATGGAAACTAGCATACCATCAAAACCTATAAAACCTTCAGGAATCTCATTGTCTCTAGCTAAATGAGACGCTTTACGAGATGAAAAAAAAAGAGTGGTGAGTGAACCAAACAATCAGGCAAATTACTCCGCTACACAGTTCTGATTACATCGGCTAACAAACCATCAAATGAGTAGGGATCGATCTTTTCTATGACCACCGACAAAATCAAATCAGAAAGCTAGCGTCGTGAGGATCTTTATACGAGCACCAAACGACCGCTACGGTATGCTGAATCGTGTCAAAGGTCAGATGAAACGAACCACAAAAATTAATGAAAAGCGTGCCACAAAGGCAGAGAAAACACGTGCTATAAGAGCATAAATTTTTATTCAAATTGAGATAATAAAACATGAAAAAGCAAAAAAATACTGAGCACCGATGATCAACAATCAATACTAAAACTAGTTGCCGCCATCGGTTAAACAAAAAAATAAAAAAACTTGGGTTCGCTACGGATATTTTATTGGAATTTTTTATACGTTAACATTTTGATTTAAATAATTAAATGTTATTAGCCATATGGACTAACAATATATTATAACAGGTAGAGTATTAAATTAATACTACATTGAAATATAAAGACTAGATGTCAAATTTAAGAATAGTCGAAAGACCAAAAGCATAATTTGAACATTATTTTTATATTAGTATTATTTCCCAACGTCTCTGTGCATGTGCTAAATGGAGGGATATGATAACGTGGGACCAAGTTGTTTTGCCGGCTGATTCGTGCCACCTGTATTTAGGAGTATTTACACCCTTCATTAACGGGAAGTCGGCAGATTCTTTGTATATATTGTGTAAACTGCAACGGAGGTCACTCTATTATGGATATAATTATATTTGGGTTATTTAATTATTAAAAGTTATAGTTGAGTCACTCAATTATGGGTAAGGTTACATTTTGGTCACCCTTCACATTTAAATATATATATATATATCAATTCGTGTATTAGATTAATTAATGATTTCAAATGAAGTATGCTAGTGTTAACGAGGATATACAAGTGATTTGGAAGAAAAAATGTTTAAATTGATATATTTTTTAAAATAATTGGGTGACCAAAATGTAACCTTACTCATAATTGAGTGACCCAAATGTAACCTTTAATAATTGGGTGACCCAAATGCACCCTTAGCCATAATTGAGCGAGTCAAGTGTAACTTTTAATAATTGAGTTACTCAAATGTAACTTTACCCATAATTGGGTAGTTTACCCATATATTTTCATTTTCTATAAATGTAATATGAGAAGGCATAATAAAGGGAGGGTTTAGAAGCTTAGTTAATGGTTTAAGGTTTACGTTGCAGGATTTATTGTTAAAATTTAGGTTTTATGGTAGAATTTAGGATTCCATTTTTAAAATGAAATTAATCATACTTGTGAAAAACTTTTCCCGTCAGTGCTTGAAATAATAACCCACGTAATATATAAAAATTATGGGAATTTTTTTTTGACAAATCTATCTAATCCTAATCATACGTATCAAATAATTTTCCTATTTTAAAATAGAAAATTATTTGATACATGAACGAGATAAAAGTTAAACTATACAATTTTATCTATTTCAATTTTATTTGACCTATTTGAAGTTTAAAATTTTAAGATTATAATTTAGCGTTTAAAATTTATGATTTTAGGGTTTATAATTCATCTATCTTCAAAATTGCTGTAAGTAGTATAGTTGGGTAATTACAACACTATGAAGTGATAAAATTTGCTGTCAATAGTATAGTTGGGTCCTTGCAACAGCATTGAAGTGACATTTTGGTTACAAAGTTGATCAACCACAGCTTTTATTGTATGATTAATAATTAATAAAAGGAGTGGGAACCCAAAGATGAAAAAGTATGGATCTTAATGAAGATTTGAAGATAAAGCCTCCACCGCCAACTATATCTTTTCCCCTTTATAATCTCAATAATTCTTAAGACATTAAACTAAGAACAAAAATTTAAAGGGAAAAGGTGAGGGAAGACTATAGAATAGAAGAAATTAGAGGAAGACAAAAATAAATTTATTTATTTAATAAATTAAAACAAATTAAAATATATGGTCACATAGACGTATCTATTATTTTACCTGTGACCCACCATTAAAAAAAAGAAAAATTACATTCTTTTAGGCTAATTTTTAGGTTAGTTCTCCGGTTTTTATATTATTTATTATTTTTACCATTTTAAGTTTTATTTTCTTTTAATTTGATCCCTTGTTATATTTATTTTTATTTTCATTATTTATTTATTAATTTATTACATTGTATATTTATTGGTACGGTAATTGCTTGATGTACAGGTGGTGAAATTTTTTTCACAAGCGACCCTTTAAAGCTACCACATGTCTCTTTTAGGGATCATAAACTTTAAACCTTAAAATTTAAAATATAAAATCTATTCGCAATCTTTAAATTCTAACCACACACTAAACCCTAAACTTTAATCTCTAAACTCTAAAAATTATGTGTTTGTGAAAAATAAATTTTTCACTACCATCAGTGCATAGAATATTTTCCTCTATTGTTATTAGTTTTTTAATAATCTTATTATAATACATCCCTATTATTTTTTGGTAATTATATACTTTTTTTATAATTATAATTATTGTGTAAGATATATTATTTTTTTTATTTTTTATAATTATAATTATCGTGTAATATATATTATTTATTTTATTATATTTATTATAATTATTTTTATTATTATCATTTTCATTATTTTTATTACCATGTATATGATTTTTCTATTACTATTTTATTATTTATTATTGTTGTTGTTATTTTGTTTATTTTTTTTAAGAATTAAGTTTATTTGTAGTTATTATTATGTCGTAGTAATTTGTAATTTGATTTTTTTTTATGATTTTTCAAATGTAACTTTTAATAATTAATTCAATTTACTTTTGATTTACATGCGATTGTATTTGTTGTTGGTTGGTGAACCACCAAATTTAAATTTCTGGATATAATCTTATAAAGCAAAATGGCAACGTTTACGATACTAACCATCACCTAAAACTGACCGTACCACTAAACATCCTTAACGGTTAATAGCTCATTTTAATTGAATTAAAAATAAAACAGAATTTTAACTATTTACCAACAACTCAGGATTTAAACTTTGACTCATTACATAATTAGGCTCAATTTTAAAAGGAAAATTAGTGCATTATTCAGGGATGAAGTTGATATTATAACTACTATTCCCCTTTTTTATTGCCAAATCTGCAGCAGTTCTAGTGGGAAATATAGCAAAAGAGGTAAGATAATTGTGATTTCGATTAATAGTCGATTCGTATCAATGAGAGGTTTAAATTTTGGTATTATAAATAAAATAAATTAGACTAAAAAATAAACTTTGTAATAGATTTTTATAGTACTCAATCTAAATTAATCGACTAAGAAATGAAATATCGGAGGTTATAATATATATATATATATATATTTAAAGAATTAAATCCGAAACAACAAAAACGATTATTTGATCCTAAAAGAATAATATTAATGTCATTTGTAATTTCACATGTTTCTCTTGTTCATTCCTTCTCCAAATTCCAACACTATTCTCCCTTCCATAGTAAGCATTTGTTCCGTCATCGGAGGCCGTAAATACGCTTGTTTTCAGGCCAACTTCTATTCAGCTGCCTCCTCCGGCGATGCTCCGAGTAAATATATATGTTATGGCACACACTAAGCTAAAGCTCTAGAGACTACATCTATTTTTCAGTATACTAGCCACCGAAATTCAGTGGTTTGATAACACAAAAAATGAGCCGATTTGACACGGGAGAAGCCGATAAACCGATTCCATCGGCAGTATGCCCGAACAATGATAGGAGAAGCTAGCACATTTGTGTCTCGGGGCATTGCTACAAGAGTTTCGTTGTTGGGGGGAGAATGATTTGGGACTAAATTAATGCAAAGAGGATTTCATTCCATGTGTCGGGAACACCGGGCAAACACCAATGCAAGCAGTCCTGGACTCCGGGTGATGCCGTAAGACTGAACCGAGATATGTAACCCTCGTCTCTGACCTGAGACAATGCTGTTATGTCGAGAAGTTTAACCCCTGTGCCCCTCACTGCGCTGGCAGCACCGTGATCGCTAGACTCTTCTTGTAATACTTCTTTGCCGATAGACATAGGAGTAGTGTTGTTACAGCTCCCCCCTGTGTTCCAGTCCCCATTTACAAAGTGCCTCGGGGAGATGCTCCGATAAAAGGCTTTCAGATTAGGATGTTTCGGGAGTTGCGAGTTTAGCCATTTAATTGTGCTGTGGATTGTGAAGTCCTTGGCACTTCCCATAACGGCTATCTTCCTGTTGGTATTAGGCTCGCCACCAACATACATGATCCACTTGTTAGCCCTGAGTTTCCCTCTATTCCAATGATGCCCCGAGTTTAGAACCAAGACATCGATTCTGTGGAGAAAATTGCGCAGAAATGCTGGAGGTCGATCGAGATGCATTGCGTATTCTGTTTGTGGGTCCTTGGGGTTAAGAGGCTGGACAGTAGTATTGGTGATGGGAAATCGATAAGCCCAACCGTCAGGTCGTTTACCACCGGGTGGTTTGACAAGTCCAAACTCCGGGCCAACATCAAGGACATCCGGGCTCTCTCTACCAGCTGTGATCATGCACATTAGAGACTGGAACTGCTGCCTACCCAATGAATCTCCAACAAAAGCTAGAGTTCTGTTTTGCATCCTGTAATGCATCATAACCATACGTAAATGTCCAATAGATATCGAATATATTCGGGAAAAAGGAAGAGAGTGCATCTATAAAGCAAACTGATTAAGATCGAGCTGGAACGACTAACTGAAATAACCATTATTTAAATGACAAATATTCAAGGAAAAGGATATCATTACCTTTTTAAGAACTTTGACCCTTCAAATTCTTCCAATTCACAATCTTTCGGTTGCCATCTTAGATTCTCAAAGGCAAAATCTTGACGCTGCATCATTCGACAAGCCCACATTGGTGCTAGCCACTGTTTACAACCAAGACCGGAATACAAGGGCCGCCTATCATCTATAACCCATTTCCCTTTTGTGTAATCACAGGCTGGAAAACAGATGAGAGAAAATGAGAGGCGGTAATCATGCGGTAATCACTTACTTATCAGTAATATTATCACAACATCGAACTAACAGATTCAGATAGAGATGCAGCATTAACATCATAACCAAAGGCAGTTTGCACTTACAAACTAACACACTCGGAAAATGACTAAATGATGGATTGTGCAATACAAATTGCTGCGACGAATGGTTGATATTACATCCATGCAATAGAATGCAAAACCTATGTGAGAGGTTTGGAAGAGGCAGTGAAAACAGTGTGAATAACTCTTTGCAGAGTATCCATCAATAGCTTAAAAGACCTCGATCCACAAAGACAGGTCAGACATGGTCTTGTTAATCATGTTGATGAATGCATTTCCTCCACAAGCATAATGTGTACATAACAACAGAACTATAGGCAGAATACCTTCTCTGCAATTTTCAAATGTAAACTCGTATACAGGGACAGAAATGCGCAAAACAAGAAGAATTCATATCACGGATAGACAATATTCTACCTTGATGCTCCACCTTTTTTTCTTCTTGTTCTGAAGTTTTTCCTCCTAAAATTACATTGCGTGTTTCCTCTATCTGTGTTGAGCCTGATCCGCTTTCAATAACACCCGTTTTCTCTCTTTTGGGACTGTGTTTGTGTTTTGTTGCTTCCTCTTCTGCACCATCATATCAAATTACAATGGGAACCCCAAAAATTCCATGACTTATAAGTGTAAACTGAAGAAACTGGCTGCAGCAAGATCCTAATAATATTCATTGTAAAACAAGTAAAGGAAAAATGCGCCAGAGAGCACAAAACCAGTTAGCATAATGAAAACATTAGAATTTTCATGCTCTAATCATTCATGACTTCACAACTGGACAAATGTGCAGCAGGAAATCAACAGATCTTCTATGGTAAAGAGATTGTTTAATCTATCTATGCAAATACTCATCAAAATAAGAGAGATCTATGGAAAATATATACCCTTGACATCGGCAATTACAAGCCTCAAACATCGTCTTGAGAGCAAAAGCTTATAACCATGATGAAAGTTATTCTAAAAGACTAGCCACAGCAATATTCAAAAATTTGATCTTAATTCTTGAGTAAAGAAGCAGATCACCTTTCTTCTGTATAGGAACTGTTTCAAACTCTGAAGAACTTTTGGCAGTACCAGTAGAATCTGTCTTATCCAAATGATACCCCCCTTTGTTATTTACGGCTTCACTACGTGTCAATGTAGAAATATCTTCTTTCACGTGTCTTTTGGGATCTACTGGTACTGTTTTAATATCTGCAACAGATATTATGAAAGTAAGGGAAGCTATTGTGAGCGTGTTAAAAATGCACATATGTCGCTTTCCAAGTTTCTAATTCAAATGATTGTCCCTATTTCTACAAGGTTTAAAAATCAAAGGAAAGCAAATAGTAACAACTTGACAATTTGGCATTAATGTATGCTGTTAAAAATAGTCTTATGGTGTTGTAGGCCAAACCATGCTGTAATCCCTATGCAGAAAGTTACTAAGCTTGACAACGCACTTATTATAACATAAAAATGACCGACTCCTTTATTGTTAAAAATGTACATATGTCACATTAACTAGGAATATTAACAGAATGCAGAATATAAACATAGCATCATGGGAAAGGGAAAATAGACAAATAACTTCATATTGGACTTAGATGGGCAAGCCTATGAAGCAAGGGAGGACTAAAATATTAATTGGAAAATGCAGCTCGGGTTATCCAATTAACAGAGTGCAATACTAACAAATAGCATAGTGAGCAAATAAGATAGCTTCAAACAAACCTGGAGGGAGCTGCAACTGATTTTTTGATGACAGTGCAGGAGTAAGTGCTGGACTTTTGTCCCATGTCCAAATAAGAATAGTTGTGCATACAAGAACAATGAGAGCCAGAGAGAGTTCTTTAGCCCTCCACCTCAGTTGGTGAGGGCCTCCTTTCATCCTATAAAGACATAAGACTTGTCAAACTGTCACTAACAGCAGGAAGCAATTCCCACAATGAGAAAGTAATAAAGGCTGACAACTCAAGGAAAAACGGAACGGAACAAAATTGCAGATGTAAATGTAAGATATAGGTATAAAGAATTCAGGTCGAAAGGGAAAAAAAGTGTTTCATACTTTCAAACAACAGCCAACTCTGAAATTGTGTTTCATACATTGTTACCGCAAACTTATCATCTACCCTAAGTGCTAGACCCATAGAACGGGTCATAAAAATTTGAGTTAATTGTTCATACGTCCTCAAACAATGACCTTCATTTTAAATTGATCCCTAAAAATTTTGAATGTTTCAGTTTCATCCTCAAACTCTGAATCTCATTCTAAATTGACCCTCAAACTTCTGAATGTTCCATTTTCATCCCCAAACTATGACCCTCATTCTAAATTGACCCCAAACTTTTGGATGTTCCAATTTCATCCTCTAATTATTGTTTGTGCCACATCATATTATTACATAATACAAAACAATGTTTACAATTTTACATGACAAATAATCATTTTTGTAACGATTTTATTAACATCGGATATAATTTGAAGATGAAATTTGAATGTTCAAAAGTTTGGAGACCAACCATAGTTTGGGGATGAAATGATAACGTACGAAAGTTTGGGGACAAATTTAGGATGAGGGTCATAGCTTGAGGATAAAATTGAAATTTTCAAAAGTTTGAGGACCAATTTAAAATGAGAGTCGTAGTTTAGGGACATGTGGCGCAATTAACTCTAAAAATTCACAAACGGATGATCTGAACTGAACTAATGTTGCAGAGCATATATGATGACTTCAAAGTACTGGAAACATTCTAAACCATTCTTAGGGGGCTAGCAATACTCCCTCATCTAAAGCATTCAAACACGAACCATCAAAACTTACAAAACTCAGATAATTTGACTCCATTTTTTTGCAGAAATTCAATATATCCAAGCTAAACAACCTAATTCTACAGCATTGTTAGAAACCAACACAGATCTCATTCTAACTCACAACCTACATTTACTAAACACAACCACCACAGTTGGAAAAATCTCCAGGTTTTTCATTTTAAGCTATAATTAACAATCAAACTAACACAACCTAATTATCCACAGAATTCCTTACTTTTCCTATCATAATTTAAAAAACAATAAATCTCAACTCAAAGCAAAAAAAAACTGACAATCTTCATGCACAATAAATCAAATCAATGACAACGAAAGAAAAATTAGAACAAAGCAAACAATAGTCATTAAAGTCACAATCATCAGCTAAATCAGAACAAGAAGTCATGAACGAAAACTGCAACATATTATTACGGCCGCTGGATTCAGATCCAAGCACAAAATCAACGGCTGTGATCTAAGGAGGGAAGTACCTGAGGCGCATCAAATATGTGAAGAAAACAGCAAATTGTGTTTCTTTATTGAAGAATTAAGAAGGAGAGAATAAGAATTAAGAGGAAAATAAATAAATAAATTCTCGTATCGTGAATCAATGTTATATATATATATATATATATATATATATATATATATATGGACGTGTCGGCGTAACGGCATTGACCGTAAAGGAAAACGGAGGTTTAACGGATATAGTGGAAATTTTTAGTTTTTTTTTTTGGAAGAAACTATCTTAAAATAGTTTTTTGCATTTATAAGATTCGAATCTAAGTCGTTGTTTAAAAGGATATCGAACTACTTATCTCTAAACATAACAAATATTTATATTTATATTGTAAGAATTAAATTGTGTTCGAACAAATTAGACTGTCGATTTTTAAATTAATTGTAGATTCAATTATTAGTAAAATATATTTTAGTTCATTCAATTCTTAGTTTTGCTACAAATGAGTTTGTTTTTTATTTTAAAAGTTACAATTTGCTTGTCAATTAAAATTTGTTACAAACATATCACTGGTTAAATTGGATAAAAGACAATGATGTGGCATGGTATAATAATTTTTTAATCATTAAAACTTATACATTCTATCAATTTGATCTTAATTCAAAGGAATTTAATAAATTTACCCTTCATATTTAAAAATTCTATCAATTCGATCAGTGTCCTTCTCCTAGAAATGTTATATTCCGTATTGTAGATATTCAACTGTTGCTTTATGGTAGAATGCAGTTATCTAACTACTCTTTGATCTGATGGACTCGCTTGGCTTGACAGTATCGCAAAAAAGACTACATGTGCTAAATTATTTTGAATTACAACCAAATTGTTCGAGCATACAAGTGTTGGGGACTAAATTTGTTATTATACCATACTTTATTAAACATTTGTTTTAAATTTAAAAGTAGAATGACAACAATTTTAATTGACTAAAATGTAACTTTAAAAAAGAAAGAAATCCGTTTGTAATCAAACTAATAACCGAGTGACCCGATGTGCATATTTTACCCTTCAATTATTTAGTTCAAGTGTTTGTTCAAGTTTGGTTTGAAAATGAATTGACAGTGCAGGGTTTGTTTGAAAATCCACCTAATTTTCTATAAAAGAAAAGAATTTCTAAAATTTATAATATTGAAAAGGATGGATACTCTAATCTAATGTATCCATCATCTTTGATTTGATTAATCCCTTTGAAGGGGGCATAGGTACCTTTCTATATTTATTATTACTAATAATAAACTTATTATCAATTAGGATAGACTTGTGAAATAAACATAACTTGCTTAAGAAACACATTAAGGTTTACTAAGCTCAATAAGTTAAATGATGTTAGAAAGAAAAATTTTAAAGTGGTTGAGGAACTTACTAAAAAAATGTATTAGTGTGAATTATCTTGTTAGTCACTGGACTTTAGTTTGTATGTTAACTTCATCGATGAATTTAAAAATATATATATTTTAATCACTAAACTTTCAACATTTTTTTTCTTGATTAATAGATCGTTTCGATGACATGACAGTTTGGTGCCGATGTTGAAGCTAAAAGAATTGTATTTTTATGAACTAGGATAAAAATAATAAATTTGACATTGTATATTTAATCCTTGTTTGATGAGACGTAAAAGTTATTGTACCTTGTTCATTTGGCTAGAAAAAAACAATATGAGAAAAATTAATTATTACAAGTTAATATAGGGTTAGGAATTTTGTGACCATAAACTTGGATCCTCTTATACAATGAACTGAACTCGTCATTTCTCACAGTTTTTGTTTAACGTTTAGACGAGGATGTAAGAAGCTTGTTGTCCCTTGAAAGTATCGAAAATCGGGCCGAGTCAGTTTTGGAAGTGGATACGGTACCGATTTCTACAGCCTGTTTTATACACATTGCCTTCTGAGAACTTCAGTCTTGACTTCTGAATTCCATGCATTTGCAGGGGAATGCTCTGCTTTAACTTCTCATGGATCTGCTGCTCCCGTCATGGGAAATGCACATCTTGCTGTCACTGTAATAATCCGTTGCTGGTCGGGCAACTTCAGTTCTTGTATAAGCTACTGCATGATTCCAAAATGGCGCTGTTGCTCGTGTCCTATATCTCATTGCTGTGGGAAGATCTTATGCAGCCCATACCGTTGCTTTTTTCGGTTTCCTTCATGCATGGACTGTTGTTGCAGATGAAAATGCTGCTGTCCCAAATGTCCAGAGGTAGGCCTTAGCTGCAATTGTTCTATTATACTAAATGCATTTTTCTGGTTGGATTTTTATGTTTGATCCTAACACCCCGTCAATTCCGACTCAACAACAGTCTCGACTCAAACCCAAAAACTTGGTCCGATCAATCCGAATACAAATCTGACACAATTTAATTTGATCGTATAAAGTCGATAATCCAAACTTGTCCAATCCAAATTTGAATCAACCCAAACCTGAACTCATGTTGAACGCAAGAAATAACCCAAGTTTGAAATGATTCAAACTTAAAATGCTCCAGTTCGAAAATTCTGAGTCTCAAACCTGACGAGCAAAAACCTAAAACAATCCAAATCTTTACTTTCATTAGCACATACGTCCAAAGAGAAAGGGGAAATATTAACACAAGAATAATTCTCAATAAAATTAAGCATATTGCACACAATGCATAGCAAATCCCAATCCCTAATTCATAGATCCGAGTGTTTTCCTAAAAATTAAAAGCAAATGCAATAAAAATCAACAGAAAGCTGAAGAAATATGTAATCTTCATCCACGCCATGCGAGAAAGGTAAGCAGATTCCACTGATAACATCCCAAAGATTTAGTGACCATACTTTTGGAATTCCCACTCACTATTATCTGCAAAATCAAAACAAAAAGGATAGCATCGTTATGCTGTTCATAAGAAACGGGATGGGACAACATATCGAAGTGGAAACAAGGCACTGGGAGGCAGAAGAAATCATACCCAATGGACACACTTGACGAGTCTTCAGCCATCGGCTGATACAGTGGAAGTGAAATGCATGGTTACAGACCCCTACAAACGAAAATCAATTAAATATACAATCAAAGATAAGTTTCTATGTCTTCTGTCAAACAAAAAGAGTGAAAGATGAGTTTCAGTCTTTCATTTATATGCATGGCAACGACTAATATAGGGTGAGACCATAAAATTTCCAAGACCAAAACATCAATTGACAAGCAGATATACTAATGTTGTTAAAGAAGGCTGTCATGTTCTTAATGTTATCACCCACATGCTTTAATAGTCTCTCCAAGCTTCATATGAATCTTAAAGAGAATTCAAGGAACAAGTTAAAACTTAACAAGTAATTTCTTCAGTACTCTAATTAGTTTGGATTTTATTTACATTAGAAACAAATAAAGTGTAGGGATCAACCGTTCTCGCGAACAACATATAACCGTCAAAGGAAGAGCAACCAATACAGTTCATATTTACTTAGTCCAGACCAAAACTAAAAAAATATTCAGACAGCTTTAGGATACAAAATAATATGACATTTAACTTAGAAGTGCATAAACACCAAATGCAATTCAGCAAAGCAATAGAACTCCCAAAAGTATGTATCAGATGCGGCAAAGGCGCAAAGCATTATGAAGCAAATTTGAATAGCCCCCTATCAACTTAATTGATTCATCACCATTAGCATCTTAAACGATACAGTTGCTGATATGTTCTAATAAAACATAGAAAGTTTGAGTATAATTTCTCCTAAATTTACTATTAATTTATTATCTTCTACACCCAACCTCTCTTAACAAAATCACCATAGTTTGTTCTTTTCTATCCCCAAGACAGGAACACTGTGC
>JAGYYJ010002045.1:55000-60000 GCA_019671005.1 Hibiscus mutabilis | reverse complement strand
GAGTGGATCCGCAGGATCCCAAATGAATTGGCTTATTCGAAAAAAGCCTTGTTCTTTGGAAGATCTATCTCGTGCCTGGTACTGCATGGTTCCACTCTGCAAGAACTCGAATCATTCTCTTGAAGCTCATCCTTTTCATCATAAATGATCCGCTTGCCCCGAAATGACCCGGCCCAATAGGGAAATCCCAATTCGTTGGGCCTTTCGATACAATCAAATAGAAAGCCCCAAGGGCGCCATATCCTAGGAGCCCAAACTATGTGATTGAATAAATCCTCCTCTATCTGTTGCGGGTCGAGTACTCCTTCTCCTTCCCCTTCTTCAAACTCCGATTCGTATTTTTCATAGAGATTTCTCTGATCAACGATAGAACAAGATCCATTTTGCATCATATATAAGGGATTCCCCGGCTCGGACCGAAGAAGCAATGTCACTCGATCATTATCAAACTGACCGCAATCTTTTTCTGTCCGTGAGGATCCCACCAGAGCGCCTTCTACTTCTAATAGGCCATGAACTAGATCAGAATCATTCTCAACGAACCCATAAGAAGTGATCCCATTTTTTCATCGGGTCCGGTAGAGACCAAAGGTCTTGAGCGACCGATCCGGCAGAACAACTCAAAAGATAAAGAAGTCTCGTTAATTTCTTCATGCTCGTTCCAAGCTCGAAGTACCATTTGTACAAATAAGAATCCCCTTCGTTACATGATTTCTTCTTCATATAGATAGATATAGGATCTAAGGGGCAATTACTTAGAAGTACATTTTGTACAACAGCCCTTCCTATCTGATAGAAAAGGATCCCATGATCCTGAACCGATCTTACCTGGGATCGCAAATCCCAAGTTTGTCTATGAAGAGCAGATCTAATTGTATTAGTGTCTTAATTGATTTCTTCTGTGTAATACTAATCGATAGGGCCTCATTGGTAAGTGCTACAAGATCTCGTGCATTGGAACCCACGGTTATGGACCCGAATCCATTAGTATGGAACATTTTCTTTTCCAAGTGAAATCCCTAGTATATGAAAGAGTGAAAAAGTGCTTTCGTTGTTGTGGAATAAGAAGCCTTCGTATCTTAATACATGTATTTAATTTATTCAGGGCTATTAGAGCGGGATCCACTTTTTGGGGAATATGAGTCAAAGCAATAACAAGAATATTTCTAGTGGAACATCTTTCACAATCCTTGGAGAGATAGTTCACTAATAGACCGAGGATAAGTAATTCGCCTCATTCACATCCAGATCATGAATGTTTGGAATCCATATTATGCAAGGAGACATTGCTTTTGCTAGTTCGAATTGAAGGGTGATATAAAATCGGTCTATTTCCGACATCATATCCATAGTTAACGCATTCATCATAGTTAGAAGCTCCAGCTCCGTATCAAGGTCACGATCGATATCGTCACTATCGTCAATAGCGTCACTAGCATCAATATCGTCACTATCATCAATATCGATATCATCAATAAGAAAACCTTTAGCTTGTTATCCAGGAACTTGTTCAGAAATACTGTAATGAAAGGAACATAGGAGTTTGTCGCTAGGTATTTGACCAAATAGGATCGTCCGGTTCCTATAGAACCTATCACTAAAATACCCTAGAGGGAGATAGGGCTAAGCGGAGCGAAAAGGGTTTTCCATGAGACGGGAAATGAAAACTATTAGCCCCACACGAAGTTTGTGAATAAGTGATTGTCTGATAATGAGCAAGGAATATCCGCCTTTCTGCTAAACAGGATGTATTGAACTCATAATTCATTAGATACTTTTTATGAATGTCAACTAAGTATCGTAAGTAAATTGGTCCCGGTTGTTCAATCATTTGATAACCAGAGTCATTCTTTGATAAATGATCACTATGAGTCAGACTCAATAGAATTTGATCAATCCTTTTTTCTGTCGTTAAGGTGGAGAACTGAACCAAGAATTCTCTTTCTTTATCATCAATCGAATCACTGTTCGCGACCCAGGATTCTATTTTATCATCAATCCAATCACCGCTCACGTTTTTTCTTTTTCTTATCAATGAATAGATCTCTTTACTTGTATGACTTAGATGTCTCGTATTTCTCGAAAAAATGATTCGATTGATGGGATTTGGTATGATACTTATGAGATCGATGATATCGATGAGATTGATATTCAAATATTTCTTCTTAGAACGTATTGATTTGACCCCATAAGTGGGACCACCACCCCATAGCATGTTGCCGCCAAAAGCAGAACCCCGTATTTCTTCTAGAGAATCTCCTAATTGTTCCAGAGCAACTAGAAAGAGATTCTTTAACCAGAAAGAATTCAGTTCAGATGTAGGATACCTATCCAGAAGTTTTCGCAACTCAATCATGTATGATGGAATCATCAAAGATTTGACCTTTTCGAACTCTGTCTGTAACTCACTATAGGCTCGGGAAACAAAGAAGAAGATGTAACGAACGAGATATCCAGCAACAAGAAGAAGAAAAAGGATTGAATAGAGGAACTCCTGAACATTTGGCGATCTCAGACGTGTCGATATCAATGGTGACTCATTATTTCGATGAATCATTTCTTCGGACAGAAGAAAATTATGTAAACACTTACTCGAAATCAGATTCCATTGTGGAAGACACAATTTTTTCTGAAGAATTCGCCATGATATATCTGATCCATGCATAATATCATGAAAAAATGGATACAAATTTTGACTGCTACTAGTATCGGCAATAGGTCTTTGAAAAAGTATCTAAAAAAAAAAATTTCAATGTTATCAAAAGATTTCCTGCGATTATTTCTAGTATGGAATGAGTCAATCATCCACTTTGGTATCTTATTGACCAAAAATGGTGATATTGTTCCTCCATTGATCAAGAATTTCGGTTTTTGAAAAGAAGTATTATGATCATCCAATAAGAAAGGTTTCAATTTTTTCAAATGAACGATTTGAAGACCTATTGATTCTAACAACTGATTGCAAAGTTGATCATTCGGACCTTTCAATTCATAGATGTGGATCTCAGACCTATGAATGGGGATATTCCCGAAACTCACAAAGAAAAAAGGAAGTGAGTTAGACAAAAAGAGAAGCAACTTGGACAAAAAGAGAAGTAACTTGGACAAAAAGAAACGAAGTGACTTAGACAAATCTTTTTTGTCGATAACCTCAGACCAATCAATCGAATATTGATTAATACGTAATCGATCGAACACTACTTGAAAACGGCTCTTCTGCTCAGAAACGAAATGTTCCAAATGCTCCTGGAAATTCTTTTGGATCTCTCGGTCCGAGAAATCAAAATAAGAGGATCGAACCATTTCTTCTGACTCTTTTTCAAATTCGATAAATGTTGGTTGATCGTATATTTCATTATAGTTCTATGATTCAGAGTATCATTTCCTATTTGATCCCTTTGAATTCCATATTCGAGGTTGCGATCGGATCGATTCATTAAAAAGAATCGATTCAATACATTTCTTATGTACCCATAGGTGCTATATTGGATTTGAATCAGATTTCGGATCAATCTATCTTGATTGACTGCCTCCATTATGTTGTTGCTAGCAAATACCACTATTTTTGGTTTTGGATCTTCCAAATCATTCCCGCAGGAGATCCGGACCCATTTTTTTCTGATCCTTCGATAAAAAGATTCATTTTCTTCATAAAAATAGGAGGTAGAACTGATAAAGATTTCTTTTTCGATTCATCCCTGGAGTTGAATACCTCATTCAAGAATTGTTTTTGATCCAATCCGTAGGAATCAATAGAAAAGGCAAATCCCTTTATGATACACCAGATCCGGCTCGGTTATTGATAGAGTGAATAGATCTGCCATTTCTTGAAATCTCTTCTGATTCAAAATCGTGGTGTAACGTGTATCCCCCCCCTGTTCTGGTCATGGAATAGATGAAATAAATCAAAAAATGGATTTTTGTTCAAGAATGAAATCTTATTGAAACTGCCCAGTTCATCCTTCGGAACCATATCACATCCCGGATCTGATGAAATAGGATGAATTGAGACGGTATTTTGTAAATACGTAATTATCTTGAATATATTAACTATTTCTTTATTTTCCGATCGCCTGAAGGGAAAAGAAACATCTTGTTCTTTCTTCAACAATTTCTGATCTCTAGTGGACCTCTCAGTAGGATTCGAACCCAGATGAAGTTCTGACCATCTATCAGAGAAAAAGAACGAATGGATCTTGTAGGATTCCCAAGAAATTTCGATTTCTTCCGGAAGCAGATGATTATTCATACGCTTCTCACGTTCCGTGAATAGCCGGGACATTGAGGAATATCCAGAAAGGCATTTAGGAATCGGTCTGATTCTATCTCCGTTCGTTCCGTTTGAAGAAAGGAAGGATCCCAAAGAATCGATCTTTCTTTTAGTTGTTGAATCTCTTTTGATTGATCAATGTGATATTCCGAATCCTCATTACTAATGGAATCGAAACGATCTCTGGATTGATCAGAAGATCCTTTCAATTGGCTAGAATCCGTTACTTGAACGAAACTAGATCTTGTGGAATCATATTGAATATTTGACGATACATTCCGTACCTTGCTAAAAATTGATCCCTGTTTACCAACCATACATTGTCTAACCAAATCCAATTCTCTCTCGATATGTTCCTCAAAAATCCGATTTGTGCGGATTCTTCCCCAACTAACGAAGAGATCTTGGCGGAATTGCCACATATGAAATTGAGCACAATTTTGCAAAGAAATAGCCCACTTGCCTCTCGAGAAGAGATGGGAAACATGCTCAATATCATTTGATTGAATAGTTGACCCAGCTCCTTGTTGTTTGAAGAAACCCTCCACTTCAATTGGTATTTTTTTCACGAAAAGCAAACATGAGATAACAAATCCAGTCTTTCACTAAGATTTCGAATAGCTGTCCTGAGTTCAAGCTGATTATGTTTCGCCTCTTACTGGAGAAAGACGATCAAACAATTCCCAATCATGGTCCTTGCGGATCGAATCATCCATATAATATACAAAAA